>PVLC010010997.1:0-48551 GCA_004027655.1 Graphiurus murinus
TTTTTTTTTTTTTTTGCGGTACTGGGGATTGAACTCAGGGGCATTCTACCTCCGAGCTATATCCCCAGCCCTATTTTTTATTCTTTATTTTGAAACCGAGTCTCACTAAGTTGCGGAGGGCCTCACTAAGTAGCTGAGGCTGGCCTCGAACCTGGATCCTCCGGTCTCAGCCTCCCGAATGCTGGGATTACAAGCGTGCGCCACCACGCCCGGCTTGCAATGAAAATCTTAAACTTACAACAATCGACTGTGAGGTAATGCCAACGTAGTTACGGCAGCGAATACACACACTCTGTTCCTCTATACCTCCATTCCCCCCCCCACTGTTAGTGTCACAGATACATTGTATGTGGGGGGGGGTACTGGGAATTAAATCCAAGGGGAGTCTACTTCTGAGTTACATCCCCAGCCCTATTTGTAAAAAATTTTTTGTGGTACTAGAGATTCATTCTACCTCTGAACTACATCCCCAGCCCTTTTTTATTGTTCTTTGGGGTTTTTGTGGGTATTTTTGCGGCACTAGGGATAGAAATAGCAGCATTCTATCTCCGAGCTATACCCCCAGCCCTATTTTTTATTCTTCCTTTTGAAACAGGGTCTCACTAAGTCATGGAGAGCCTCACTAAGTTGCTGAGACTGGCCTCGAACCCAAGATCCTCCTGTCGCAGCCTGCCAAGTACTGGGATTACAAGCATGTGCCACCACGCCCAGCTCTCATTCTTTGTTTTGAAACAGGGTCTCACTAGTCTGGGCCTCAACGCCCCACCACTAACTTCCTTGTTTACATTCCAAAGAGATGACTCCCAGACCCTGAAGAAAAACTCTCCTAGGCTGGAAAACTGGGGGAGGCTCCTGCAGCTTTTCAAAACAATGACATGCCTTTTAAGTGACTGAAAGAATTTACAGTACTCCACAGGAAATGCTCTGAGAAAAGGGAGGGGAGTCCCCCCACGCTGGCACGGGGAGGGTTCAACTTTAGATTCCTATTCCCCTACAGCACGGAGGAAGAGCTGCAGAGCAGGAGGAAGTGTCTGGGAGGCATCCGTGCAAAGGCCCTGGGGCTGAGGGCTGGAGCCAGGCCTGCAGGAGAGGGCGGTGAGACCTCTTCACCCTTGCAAGAAGCATCCTTTACCTCCAGCCTCGTGGAGGTCTGCAGGAGGATGACTGACTTGAGCCTCCCTGGAGAACCCAGCACCAGGCTGGAAGCGGGACTCGCGCACACCCGCCGCCTCTGTGACCCGGATGTGAGGCCAGGTGGGCCACCACCAAGGAGGTGCCAGGTGAGGCGGGGTCTGGGATATTTTCCTGGCGGAGCAGCATAGGAGAAGGAGAGGAAGAGGAGTCTGGGCAGGCCCGGCCTGAGATGGGAGCACCGGGGAGCAGGCATATCGGTCCACCCAGTGGGGGTGGTAGGGACGAGCCGAGCGTCTGGGCAGGGGCTGCAGCGTGGGCTGGTGTAGACCAGGAGGCTCGGCAGAGCCCACGCGGCCCTGCGCCCACAAGCTGAGCGGCAAGCGCCAGGCAAGCTCCTGGAGTGGGGACGGCCTCCCCCGCCCGGTCTTGGGGCAAAGCTCGCTGGGAAGGGCGGAGAGAGTGGCCAGGGACCGAATGCGGAGGGCCTCGGAGGTGCAGGCTTTGTCTGGCGTGGGACTGCGTGCCTGCGAGGTGCTGCGGGAGGTGAGGACCGGCTGACAGGTGTCAGGGCTCAGAGAGGCGGGGAGCGGGGTGGCTGCCCCGGGGTCACCCCAGCCTGCCCCAGGAGTAGCGCAGCTGGGCAGATGCCTGCTCCTAGCTGCAGCCTTTGTGGCACCAAACGAATAGACGGGTTCTGGTTTGACAGGTTCTGGTTGGCGGCTTCCCGCCAGGATTCTGATTTATTTATTTTGCGGTACTGGGGATTGAACTCAGGGGCCTTCTACCTCCGAGCTATACCCCCCCAGCCCTATTTTTTTTTTATTCTTTATTTTGAAACAGGGTCTCACTAAGTTGCAGAGGGCCTCACTAGGTAGCCGAGGCTGGCCTGGAACCCGGATCCTCCAATCTTAGCCTCCCAAATGCTGGGATTACAAACTGTGCCACCATGCCTGGCTCCAATTCTGATTTATTCTAATGCTACTTTTTTGGGGGGGGGTTGTTTGTTGTTTTTTGTTTTTGCGGTACTGGGGATGGAACTCAGGGGCATTCTACCTCTGAACTACATTCCCAGCCCTATTTTTATTCTTTATTTTGAAACAAGGTCTCACTAAGTTGCAGAGGGTCTCACTAAGTAGCTGAGGTTAGTGTGATCCTCTGTCTCAGCCTCCCTAGTACTGGGATTACAAATACTGGGATTAAAAGCATGTGCCACCATGCCTGGCTCTAATGCTAGTTTTGTGTGTGTGTGTGTGTGTGTGTGTGTGTGTGTGTGTGTGTGTGTGTGTTACTGGGATTGAATCCAGAGGCATTTTACCTTCAAGCTACATCCCCAGTTCGATTTTTTATTCTTTATTTTGAAACAGGGTCTCACTAAATTTCGGAGGGCCTAAGTAGCTGAGGCTGGCCTTGAACCTGGATCCTCCAGTCTCAGCCTCCCAAATGCTGGGATTACAAGCGTGCGCCACAATGCCCGGCTTCTAATGCTAGTTTTAGATTGCAGCTTTTGAAGCCGCGCCAGCCTCAGCAACTGAGTGGGCCCTTGGCAACTTAGTAAAACCCTGTTTCAAAATAAAATAGGAGCCTGGCGTGGTGCTGGTAAACCCAGCATTCAGGAGGCTGAGTCTGGAGGATCCGGGTTCGCAGCCAGCCTCAGCTACCTAGTGAGGCACTCTGCAACCTAGTGAGACCCGGTTTCAAAATAAAGAATAAAAAATAGGGCTGGGGGTATAGCTCGGAGGTAGAACACCCCTGAGTTCAATCCCCAGTACCGCAAAAAAATAATAATAAAATAGGGTTGGGGGTATAGCTCAGAGGTAGACTGCCCCTGGGTTCAATCCCCAGTACCACAATAAGTAAATAAATAAATAGCTGCTTATTACTTTGACAGTTAGCCCACTGGGGGTCTGGGCATGTCTGCAGTGGTAGAATGCACCCAGAAATAATAAATAAATAAATAAATAAATAAATAAATAAATAAATAAGCAAGCCTCTTGAGAGTTAGTGGACTTGAGTGACTTTTTTCTGCATACTTATGGGAGGTGTGACTTGGTGATTGAGTGCTTGTCTTGAAAAAGTGTGCAGAAGAATACTTGGGAGGTTGAGACAAGAACATCACAGGTTCAAGACCAGCCTCAGCAACTTAGGGAGCCCCTCAGTAACGTAGAGATACCCTATTTCAAAATAAAACAAATAAATAGGCTAAAGGAGCTGGGAGTGGTGATGCATACTTGTAATCCTAGTACTTGCAAAGCTGATACAGAAAGATTGCAGGACATTCTCATCAAGTAGTGAGACTCTCATCCACCTAGGGAGACCCTGTTTCAAAATAAAATAGGTTGGGAGGCTGAGACCGGAGGATCCGGGTTCGAGGCCAGCCTCAGCTACCTAGTGAGGCCCTCCGAAACTTTGTGAGACCCTGTTTCAAAATAAAGAGTAAAAAAAATAGGGCTGGGGGTATAGCTTGGAGGTAGAATGCCCCTGAGTTCAATCCCCAGTACCAAAAAAAAAAAAATTAAATAAATAAATAAAAATAGGGCTGGGGGAGTAGCATGGAGGTAGTATGCCCCCAGGTTCAATCCCCAGTAACTAACACTCTCTCTCTCTCTCTTTCTCTCTCTCTCTCTCACACACACACACACACACACACACACACGCGCGCACACGCACACACACACGCACACACACACACACGCACACACACACGCACACACATGTCACCTGCAGAATATTTGGTGGTTTCTGTGTTTCGTTGGACCCACGAAGAACAGCAAGGTCAAGATGCAGGCAGATGGTGATGGTGCAGCGGGCGTTGGCCTGAGGGAGACTGGGGGAACAGGCCCGGCTGGGGGCAGTAGGACTAGGGACTTCGGGGAGTTGCTGAGGGCAGCGGGGGACACAGCCCCTGGGAGGTGGGAGAGGCCAGGGTGTGTTGTGGATCAGGATAACCTTTGTGGGTTCTTGGCCTCCGTGGTGAAAATTTCAACACACGCCAGTCAGGGACAAAGGCAGGAGTTTTATTTAGGAAAGTGAGGGGCTGGAGGGAGAAGGCAGGCCTGGGCAGGAGGGTCTTTGCAGCCTTGCAGTTCTTTTATAGCACCCCCAAGAGGGGTGAGCACCGCGGAGGTCTGGACCTCCCCAGCATCGTCTGCTGTGGCTGGCTGAGGTCAGACCTCGGCCCTCCTTCAGCATCCTTTGCTTACTAAGCATGGCAGGAATCCCAGGTGGGGAGAGGGGTCTTTGAGATTAAGGGTGTGGGCTCAGGGAGGCTTCTGCCTGAGACCCCACACCCTAGAGGGTGGAGTTAGAGATTATGAACTTTCCAGGTTTTAAAACTGTATTTTTCTTTTCCTTCCTAATCCAGTTCCTACCTAAATTTTTATTTCTTCTATTCTACCTCATCAGGTGGGGGGACCCCTATACCTCGGCCACTGAGTGACCCCTGGCCCGAGACACTTTGGAGGGTGCTGTCTCCGCCAGCGGGAGTGAGGTGCTGGGGACACAGTGCCCGAGAGCTCAGAGGTGGCGGATGAGAGGGGCGGTCCGCGCCCACCCTCCTGTCGTTTCCAGATCCGGTTTCCGCCGGTCCCGAGGGTGCGCGGGGGAGGGGGCGGCAGCAGCTGCGGGGGCGGGCCCCGCGACCTGCGACCCCCGGGCGGCGTGGGGAGGGGCGGTCCTGCGGGAGCGGCTCGGGCTGGGCTCAGGGGAGGGGGCGCATCTGCTGTGGGGGAAGGGCGAGACGGGAGGGGGAGGGGCGCCCCGCGGACTTGGCTCGGTGGTCCCCTTCCCTCCGCTTTGCGTCTAGGGGTGGGGGGATGCCTTTAAGGACAGGCTCCTTGTCTCGGCCCCAGGACCAGCGGGCTGATGCATCCCTGCCCCGGCGCCCTTGGAGAGACGCGTCCCCCCACCCACCCCAAAGCCGCCTGCTCGGGTCCTCATCACGCCTTTGCCCGCCTGGGGAGTCTGGGGCCGCGGGCAGGGGCGGACCCAGTATGACCACTACCTGCGTGACCCAGGGCCCTCTGCCATCCAGGACCGAGGTCGGGTCGCCGGCACCTGCTCAGGTGGGATGACTGCGGGCTAGGCCGGCTCACCCAGGTCATTCGGACATCCCACGGCTCATCTCTGAAGATGGATGACAGTAGCTCCAGCGCCATAGCTGTGCACCCTTCCGCTGAGGCTCCTGCGTGCGGGCCCCAGATCAGGTGGCAGGCTTCCGTGGGTCTCCGTCCTGTGTGGCCGCCGCTTGGCCAGCACCACCATGGTCACGATTACTTTGGCTGTATAGTGCATTTTGAAATCGAGGAGTGTGATCCCTATAATGTCTTCTTTCCCAAATGTGTTCTTCTAGTTCTATTGAAACCAGGGGCATTCTGCCTTTGAGCTACAGCCCCGCCCTATTATTTTATTTTATTTTGAAGCGGGGCATGGTGGCCCACTCCTGTAATCCCAGTACTTGGGAGGCTGAGACAGGAGGATCACAGGTTCAAAGCCAGCCTTGGCAACATGGCGAGGCTCTCAGAAACCTAATAAGACCCTGTTTCCAAATAAGAAATAAAATCGGACTGAGGTGTAGTTTGAAGGTAGAATGGCTTTGGGTTCCATCCCTAGTGCCAAAAAAAAAAAAAAATTGAAGCAACAGGGTCTCACTAAGTTGCGAAGGGCCTCACTAAGTAGCTGAGGCTGGCTGTGAACCCAGATCCTTCTGTCTCAGCCTCCCAAGTACTGGGATTACAAGCGTGTGCCACCACATCTGGCTTTTTGGTCTTTTTTTTTTTTTTTTTTTTTTTGCGGTACTGGGGATTGAACTCAGGGGCATTCTACCTCCGAGCTACCACGCCCGGCTCTTTGGTCTTTTTTTAAAAAAGCATTTCGTAGTTTTCAACACACAGATCCTATATACGTTTGCTAGATATACACCCAGGCATTTGAGGGAGAAGTTGTAAACAGTGTGTGTGTGTGTGTGTGTGTATGTGTGTGTGAGAGAGACAGACAGACAGACAGACAGACTGGGGATTGAGCACCAGAGACATTCTACCTCTGAGCTATACTCTCAGCCCTATATTTTTAAAATTTTATTTTATTTTTTGGAAACAGGGTTTCACTAAGTTGCTGAGAGCCTTGCTAAGTTGAGAAGAACTTTGAACCTTTGATCCTCCCAACTACTGGGAGGCTGAGACAGGAGTGTTCAAGTGTTACAAGTGTGTTCCGCCACACCCAGCTTCAAGTTCTTTTTCTGTCTATGGTGCGAGTTAATTTCTCTGGCCCTGTCTGTGAGTGAATTGGGTCTTCCCTCTCCATTCTGCAGTTGAACCCAATCGGTGAGGCTCTTTTTTTCTCTGGGATATTGTATCTTTCAGTTCTACAATTTCCCTTTGGTTCTTCTTTACATCTTGTTTCTTTCTGAGTCATTCGAGTTTAATATTTATGTCAGGACTGTTCGCTGCTGCTGGTTGAAGCCTTTCCGAGCTAGGTCCTTGCTGGATAACTCACATCTGAGTCATCGCCTCCTCATTCGTGTCTGTTGATGGCGGAGATGTTCTGATTCTTAATCTGTCAAGTGATTTTTGTTTCTTTTCTGGAGATTTTGAGTATTCTGTTACGAGCCTCCAGGTCTCCCCCCACCGTGGAGAATGTCGGTATTCTTAGTCTCCTGTGGGATATAGTTCCAGTGTCAGCTCAATTTTCAAAGCTTTGCTGGGCTTTTCAGGACTCTGCCTGCCTGAGCACCTCAAGGACACACGGTGGCCTGAGGGAGGATCTCCCTGTCAGAGCAGCGCCCCAAAGTATTTCATATGCTAATCGGGATCAGACTCCTGCACCTGCAGATTAGGAGTTCAAAACTTCAAAGCGCCAAAGCGCAGGGATGGTTTCCCTCAAGTGTTCTGCTCTGATGTTTCCCTGGTACTTTCCAGTTGCCTGGGGTTCCTTTTTCCTCCAACAGAAACCAACCACTTCTGCATGTGTGACATTTAGGGCCAAATGGCAGGAGGTGGAGGAGAAAGGCTGCCGATGAGGAGAGGAATACACAAGAAGTCAGTGCATGTCTGTGTGTTGGCAAAGAACAAGCCCGAAATGAAGTGAGAAAGACTTTCATTCAAGGCAGACTCGAAAATAATAAAACACCTAGAAATCAGTTTAACAAAAGTACTGCGGGGCTGGTACATTTAAACTACATAGCATTTCCATAGAGAGACAGAAAGATCCCAATAAATGGAGACCCCCTCAGCGTTCATGGAGTAGAAGACTCACTACTGCCAAGAGGGCAGTGCTCCTCGTCCCCATCAGACTGTGAGCAGGCTGCTGCTGCTTTATGACGGAAATTAGCAATCTGACCACAAAATTTATATGAAAATGCAAAGGATCCAGAATAGCCAGAACAATTTCAGAAAGGATGATTCCACATTTGCGGCCAGCCTGGGCAAGTCAGTGATACAGGTTGAATAACTAAGTGGTAGAATACCTGCCTGGCATGTGTGCCTGTGTGAGGCCCTGGGTTCCATCCCCAGTACCATAAAAATAAGTAGATAAAAAAACTTTTGTAAGCCAGGGGTGGTGGCGCACGCTTGTAATCCCAGCATTCGGGAGGCTGAGACCGGAGGATCCAGGTTCACGGCCAGCCTCAGTTACCTAGTGAGGCACTCCGCAGCTTAGTGAGACCCGGTTTCAAAATAAAGAATAAAAAATAGGGCTGGGGGTATAGCTCGGAGGTAGAATGCCCCTGAGTTCAATCCCCAGTACCGCAAAAACAAAACAAAAAAAAACTTTTGTATGTGTTTTACTGGGGATGGAACCCAGGGGCATTCTACCTCTGATCTGTACCCCCAGCCTTATTTTATTTTGAAGCAGGGTCTCATTAAGTTTCAGAGGGCCTCACTAAGTTTCTGAGGCTGGCTGTGGATCTGTGATCCTCCCATCTCAGCCTCCCAAGTACTGCAACTACTGGCATGCATCCGACACCACACCAAGCTAAATAGATAAAATTTTTAAAATAAGAAACAATCCAAGTAAAAAGTAGACAAAACATTTGATTAGACATTTCAACATAGAAAATATATAAATGGCTTTAAGCACATGAAAAGATGTCTGGTATCATTAGCTACTAAAAATATCCAAGCTGTAGCCTCCAAGTATAGCTTGGAGATAGAATGCTCTTGAGTTCCATCCTCAGTACTGCCAAAAAAAAACCCATCCAAGTTGAAACCCAACAGACTACCACTTCACACCCACAAGGATGGTGATAATAAAGATGGCACACAACCAGGCAGACACAGTGGTGCACACCTGTAATCCCAGTACTTGGAAGACTGAGATAGGAGGATCACAGGTTCGAGGACAGCCTCGGCAATGTAGGGAGACTCAGCCAGGCGTGGTGGTGCACGCTTGTAATCCCAGTACTTGGGAGTCTCAGATAGGAGGGTCACTGGTTCAAGGACAGCCTCAGCAAGTAGTGAGACTCATCAACCTAGTGAGACCCTGTTTCCAAATAAGAAATAGAATCGGACTGGGGGGTGTAGCTCGAAGGTGGAATGCCTCTGGGTTCAATCCCCATTACTACCAAAAAAAAAAGTAGGGAGAGTCTCAGCAACCTAGCAAGGCCCTGTTTTCACAAATAATAATAAAAATGGCTGAGAGTATACCTTGGAGGTAGAATGCCCCTGTGCTCACATCCCAGTACCACAAAAATGAAAAGAATGAACACAGTGGGCACATCAGGCCGTGGAAGCAGGGGGATCCTCACCTTGCCTGGTGGGAACGTAAAATAACCTGGAGCCAATTTCTCCAAACGTCAAACATAAATTTACCATGCGACCCAGTCATTCCTTTCTAGCTACCTGAGAGAAATGACCTGTGTCCACACAAAGACCCGTACATGAGTGACCACGACAGCCACAACGGAGGAAAAAACCTCACTAGTCCCCAAACAGTGTGAGTCAACAGAGGGGAGTTTGTCCACGCACGGGACTGGAAAGTGCCTGGGGTCCAGTCCTCAGCACAGGCCGGCCTCCGAGCAGCAGACTTGCGGCGAGGCCGAGGGCAGCCAGACAGGGATGAGGTGTCCACACCGGCCAGTGGCGGCCGTGGGAGTGAGCGGCAGGCCTGGGTGCTTTCAGGTGACGATGGGAATGTTCTAAAATTGGATGGTGGTGACTGCACAACTCAATAAACTTACGAAAATCACTGAAATGTGGGTGGATCGCTGAAACGGTTCAAAGTGGGTGGATTTTATGGTATGTAAATCACACCCCAATAAAGCTGTTTTAAAAATACCTTTCACAGACTTTATTAGATTTCCACTTAATTCTCTGAGAAGTGTTTAAAGTGACTCAGGTTTTTCTTTCTTTTTTTTTTTTTGTGGTACTGGGGATTGAACCCAGGAGCATTCTACCTCTGAGCTACACTAGCCCCCGATTTTATTTTTTATTTCAAAACAGGGTCTCACTACATTACTGAGGGCCTCTCTAAGTTACCCAGGCTGGCCTCAAACCGGCAATCCTCCTGTCTCAGCCTCCTAAGTACTGGGATCATAGGCAGGCACCAGCAGGCCCGGCCTTAGGAGGACTTTGGTGATAAAAATTTAGCCAGCCAAAGAAAACAGAGCCAGTCCTGCCCCACCTGCTCAAGGCCGGAGCCAGCCAGTGGCCCTTGTCCGTGACAGCCTTTGTCCATTGTGTGGCCTGCCAACCCAGCACCCCACGGCCTGCCTGGGCCCCTAAGCTCCGGCCTATAGCTCTCTCCAGACCCGGCCTCCCTGCCCGCTCTCAGGTCCTCTCAGGGAGGACTTCGCCATGGACCTGCACTCCCTCCAACCACCGCTCTGTCCACCACGTGCAGAACATGCCACACACACACCACATACTAGACACACCAGATGCCATATACCACACATGTACCACACACCATATACCAAACACACATACCATACACCACACACATGCCACACACCACATGCCACATACCATACACACACATACCACACACCACACACATACACACATACTATATACATACAGGTCATGTACCATACACACATACCAGGGATACATATCACACACCACACATATTCCACATGTCTTACATATGCACATCACATGCTATATACACACACAGCACATACCATATCATATGCCACACACCAAACACATATCACGTACCTTATACCACACACCGTGTATCTTACACACATAACATACCACATACACCACACACCATACACACATACTGTATACACATACCACCTGTAACACATATATATCACATATCACACACACATCACATACAACACCAGACCACACACCACACACAAATTACATACAACACAGAGGCCACATACCACACACACACACTCAAATGTATATACCATATACCACACACATACTGTATACATACAATGTGTACAGTATACAGCATACTGTATACAACAATGTGTAGTTCACCCCCTTGCACACTGCATGTGAGCCCGTCTGTGGGGACCTCCCGCTCTGGGCAGAAGGGGCCGTGGTGGAGGCCAAGCTCTGGAGGGGACCCAGTCACCCTGTCTGCCTGCTGTGTGGGACCACAGCCCGTGGCGGGGGTAGGGGGCTTCAGGGATGCAGGCTTCCAGGGGGAGAGGGGTCCAGCGCAGAGAAAGGCAGATGCGACTGCAGGGGGGCACAGCACCTGGGCAGGTGTGTTGGGGTGCAGAGCTGGGTGCCTGGGGGAGGGAGGGCGTGGGCACCCAGGGCCCACAAGGTTCCATGCAGCCAGTGGCTCTGCAGGGCCTGGGTGGGCGGGCATGCCTGTGTATCTTACACATATAACATACCACATACACCACACACCATACACACATACTGTATACACATACCACCTGCAACACATATATATATCACATATCACACACTGGGTCGGGACTGCCCAGCTGTATGCCCCAGGCCCGGGTCCTTCCCAACTCGGTGCTCATTAGTCCCCAGAGGTGAGGCCACCATGGTGGTGGAGATAAAAGGGAGTCCACGCCCCGCCCAGCCTGGGCCTTGCCTTCCTTCAGTTCCTTTTTGCCCCCGAGGGCTCAGGTGAGAGGATGCGGGCCCCCCGATGGTGACAGCAGGGCACCCCACCGCCAGGGAGCTGGACAGCGGCAGGCTCAGGACTGGGCTCAGTGTGGTTGGCTGCACCCTGGATCACCAGACTGTGGACCTGTGTCCCTGCAGATAGCGCCTGCAGGTGTCCTGGCGTGACCAGCAGGTGTCCCGGCGTGACCCGGCAAAGGCGCACTGGCCCCTCCTACCCGGAGCCCATGCTGGACCCTTCTGCCAGGTCCCACCGCCCCCGCGCGGGGTGCCCACAGCCGATCTGGCCAGCAGGGCATGGGACATGGCTGACCACGTGGTGGAGACAGACTGTTCCGAAGGCCGGGGGAGCAGGGCCCAGGCTAAGTCCGCGGTCCCACCCACCCCAGAGCTTGAGCTACGCCCGGGACAAGCAGAGTCCTGGGGCCCACGACCGGTCACCTGGCTGCAGGCCCGCGTCCGCGGGTTCCGCGGGCGCTTGGGAGGGCGGGGCCTCAGGCGTGCGGCATCCAAGGGGCGGGGTCCAGCCTCCTGCCCTGCTTGGGTCACCACACCGACCTTCGGCCTCCCAAGCCATCTCAGAGGCTCCTCCACTCGGCCCCTCCTCCTTGTCTGCGCTGACCAGCCGGAGCCTGGTCCCAGGCTGGCCTGCGTGGGGCGCCCTGCCTCATCCTCTCGCACCTGGGAGGGCTGCAGGGCGCCCAGCCCGCTCCGACACGCTCACCCCGGCCCCCTCTGCGCTCCGGACACGCCCACCCGAGCCCCCGCCACGCCCCGGACACGCCCACCACCATCCTGCCCCTCCCCTTGCCCCCGAAGCCAGCATCCCCCGCCCTCTAAAAACCCACCCCAATTTCTGGCTATCCTGGACGCCCTCCAGGTGGCTCCGCCCGGTGGGGGCCGATGCGCCGGGACGCAGAGCACAGAGATGTTCTTAACGCCCTTGCCCCAGCAGTCCTTGGCGGCCCAGCCCGCATCACCTGCGCAGGTGGCTGGACGGCCCAGGAGGCTCTCAGAGTGCCCCTCCCCCAGCAGCCCTGGGCAGGCGGGCCGGGTGCGTGGGGCCCTTGGTGCTGTGCCCCCCCACGCCAGCTCCAGGCTGCTCCTCTGTCACCAGCGTCCCCTTCCTTCCCCCACCTTCCCGTGGGCCTGGTTGGCTGAGCTTCCTGGGAGGCGCTGAGTCACGGGAGACTCCCCCACGTGCTGCTGTGCCCTTTGAGGGAGGGTGAGTCACGCGGCGTCATGTGGGGGTGGGGGAGGGGAGAGCACGCAGGGTGTTGGCAGCAGGCTCTGACTAGGCTGGGTCCTGTACAGGTGCACGCGGGCACACATAGACACACGCACAAGTCACGCTAGCACACACGAGCGCATGTACATGCCTGCACACACCAACACACATGGCATCAGAGACCCATGACATGGACACGAGTCTCACACTCACAGGCACAAGCTCCCAGACACACATGCATCTGAAGCCCATGTGGATTTACACGCCCACTGACACGCTCATTCTTACATGCACACTCGCTGGGCTCTTCCAGAGGGGAGACTAGGGGGTGGCAGATCTGAGACCCAGGATGGTGCAGGGCCAGGGCCTGTGCCTCAGGTTGGCTCGCAGCAGCCCCTGGCCTGCTGTAGGGCTGGCACCGGCCACCTGTGCTGCCCCCTGGGTCTTAACCCCTTCTTACAGCTGCAGGAGCCCAGCAGGAGGGCCCAGCAGCAGCCCCAGCCTCCACCCTGCCCCCTCCGGACCCTCTCTCAGGCCCCTCCCCTCAGCTGCCCCTGGGTGGCACAGGCTCTTGGGGGGATCTGAAGGGTCCTAGGTAGCTCTGCTGGACAGGAACTCCTTGGCCCTCCCAAGCCTGCCCCAAGGCCCAGGCTCTTCCACCTGCCTTGGGGGTCACTGTGTTCCTCCCTCCCCAGATCTCTGCAAAGATGCCTGGCTGTCTCCCGGCTCCTGTGTCTCCATCCCACCTGCCATTACCGTGCCACTCTGCGTGCGTCTTGGTCGCTGCCCTCCGGCGGGGTGAGCCCGGGGTGGGGCGTCTGGCTCTCTCCTGAGTGACGGGGAAGGGTGGCCGGGGGTTGGGAGCCTGAGCATGCTGGTGCCTCTGTGGGGCTTTGCTGGCGGTTGTGTGTGTGACCTGAGAGTCCCTCTGGGTGCCGCCAGGCCCTGGCCCTCTGTGCAGCCCCCAGGACAAGGAAGCAGGGCCCAGAGGGCCTCCTGAGGCTTTCAGGATCACAAAGCCTCGGCAGCACCCAGGGGCCGGGATCCCTGTACCTGTGTCCAAAGCAAACTCGGCCTCCACTGAGTCCTCGGACCCAGAGCACCTGCAGGCCAGAGCAAGCCCAGCCACCGTCAGGAACCCTCCGGGCAGGCCAGGCAGGGCCCCAGATTATGCCTCAGATAGCCACTGAGCGGGTCTGGCCTGAGGCCTCGGGGCCAGCACCTCCCCTCTCTCGGGTCCCCCTGGTTGCTGGGGTGGCCAGGCAGGGGTCACTTTTTTTTTTTTTGCAGTACTGGGGATTGAACTCAGGGGCATTCTACCTCGGAGCTATACCCCCAGCCCTATTTTTGATTCTTTATTTTTGAAACAGGGTCTCGAGAAGTTGCAGAGTGCCTCACTAGGTAGCTGAGGCTGGCCTCAAACCCGGATCCTCCGGTCTCAACCTCCCAATTGCTGGGATTACAAGCGTGCGCCACCACACCCGGCAGGGGTCACTTTACACAGAGGTCCTTGTGAGGAGCCCAAGGGTCACTATGAGGGGCAGCTCTCGTCCGTGGCTGGGCCCCAGCTTGCTCACTGGCCCCACCTGGGCAGCTTGGGGTGGGGCTGGTGGCCTCGCAGCAGAAGGGTGGGCAGTGGACACCAGAGGCCAGGCCACAGCTGGCTCTTACTGGGGAGCCAGAGATGCAGTCACACCCACACCTAGGACACCCTCCCGGCAGCAGAGGTGGGAACCGGGTTCTGGTTGCGGGTCTGAGCCTGTTTGGATGCTTATGACCTTGGACACACCCCCAGCCTCCGTTTTCCCCACTTGGTTGATTCAGGGTTAGGTAGAGGTGACCCATCCTCAAGGTGACAGTGGGGTATGGCCCTCTGTAGAGGTTTCCTGCAGGGCCTGACCAAGGAGGGTGGTGACCTGAACCAGAGGGGCGGGCCCTGCCCCCACCCTGCCTGGCCAGGCCCACTGCCGGAACCCTGGGGGCAGTTCCGGTGGGGGCTCAGCTGTGTAGTGAAACTTGGATGTCCCCCAGGTTGCCTGGGAAGGTGGCCGGCCTGCAGTTCATGCCCAGTGCTGAGGCCCCCTGGCCCCCTCCGCCCAGGCCAGATTCTGCAGAAGGGAAGGGCCCACTGAGAAATCCCAGGGCTGGGGACTCATCTTGACCCCTGCACCCCTCAGCCTCAGCCGGGGTCAGGATGAGCAGGCACCCCGGCTCCTGTCTTGCTCTGTGGGCAGCGGCAGACCTGCGAACACCCTCCCTACTACAGGCTCCAGGCCCAGGTAAATGCTTAGGTGGGTGCTTAGGTGGACAGGCTGGGGTCTGGGTGCCCAGGCGGACAGGTGGGCTTGCTTGGGCGCCAAAACCAGGCCAAGGTTTCGTTTCTGTAGCTGTCTCAGAGAAAAAGAAACTTAGCAAACACCTTCCCCCTACCCCCAGTGGCAGGAGGTCAGTTTTGGAGACAGAAGTTTATGTCCCAGCCTCCTCTACGGGAAGCGCAGCTGGCCCGTGGCCCGCGCTCGCAGTGGCGGGAAGAACTGCCGTCAAAGGCCAGCCTGGCTTCCTCGAGGCCAAGGGGCACGGTCAGCCTGGCCCATCCCATGAGCTGTGTGAGGCCTGGCTGGGGACGAACTGACCGGGGGTCACGGGCTGCCGAGTAGCCATGTGACTCCGCCTGCAAACACAGCAGGAACATCCGCAGCCCGCCCAGGGTTCCCCCCGGTGGAGGTTTTCCAGAACTTGACCCAGTGGTTCTTTTTTTTGGGGGGGGGTAGTACTAGGATTGAACTCAGGGGCATTCTACCTCCAAGCTACATCCCCCAGCCCTATTTTTATTTTATTATTATTATTATTATTATTATTATTATTATTTTGCGGTGCTGGAGATTGAACTCAGGGGCATTCTACCTCCGAGCTACACCCCCAGCCCTATTTTTTTATTTATTTTGAAACCGGGTCTCACTAAGTTGCGGAGGGCCTCACTAGGTAGCTGAGGCTGGCCGCAAACCCGGATCCTCCGGTCTCAGCCTCCCAAATGCTGGGATTACAATCGTGCGCCATCACGCCCGGCTCCCAGCCCTATTTTTAATTCTTTATTTTGAAACAGGGCCTCACTAAGTAGCAGAGGCTGGCTTCGAACCCAGATCCTCCTGTCTCAGCCTCCCAAGTACTGGGATCACTAGCATGCGCCACCACGCCTGGCTTGATCCAGCGGTTCTAAAGGATGCCTTTAGATACTGTCAGCAAAACTGGCCAAAGCTACTAAGACACATCCTGATGGGGACCTAGCTTAGCAAAGAACACTCAGGCTGGCAGGCACCGCTGCGTGGGCAGAGTGGGAAGCTGGGGCAGTAGGTGAAGGGGGGAGGAAGGAGCCCGGGAGGCTTGTGCCCTGGACAAGGGGGGCGGGCTTGAGGCTGCACACAGCCCTCATTGGCCTCCTCTGCCCGAGACCTGAGACCCCGAGCTACCACCATCTGGCTACTACCATGTGGCCTCAGGGAGGGTGCGGTTCCTGTCTGTGGCCACAGATTCACCCAGGAGGCCTGGGTGTGAGGAGCCACGCTCCCAGACCCCGATACCCCAGCCCCACGGACGGGGCCCTCAGACGGCGGTCCTGCACACAGGGGACCCTGCACAGCTCGCTGGTCAGCACAGCCGTCCGCCCTGCAGAGCCTTCTGCCTCATCCTGTCCAAGTCACCTGGAGGAGTGTGCAGGAGGGAGTGAGGTGAGGTACACAGCGCTGCTTGACTCTGGGGAGCCAAGGGTGCTGCGGGGGGCAGGACGGGCGAGGCCCCGAGCACCCCTCCATACCCCACCTAGGAGCCTCAAGAAATTGAATCGGGCTCTGCTGGGCCTTCTCCCTGGGGTTGGTCAGGCCTCGGGATCTGGGAAAGAGAGACTCAAGTCGAGCCCAGCACAAGGGCCGCCAGATCTTGACAGAGCCAGAGGAGTGGCGGGGTCCCACCCACCAAGGCAATGGCCCCGGGGCGGTGGGGACCTGGAGTGTCCCCTGAGGCGCGGGTGCTGCAGGGAGGCAAGGCCCATGGGGGGGATAGGTCCCCGGAGCATGCCCTTAAGGGCTCATGGGACCCTGGCCCTTCAGTCTCTCGCTTCCCAGCCACCATGAGGCAAGCAGAGCGCCTGCTCCTACTCTGTCATGGGTATTAGTCTCCACAGGCCAGAGGGCAACAGGCCAAGTGACCACGGACTGAAACCTCTGACCCCATGGCCAAAATAAACCTGACTTCCTTTTAAGTTCTTTATCTCAGGCATTTCGTCACAGTGCCAGAAAGCCGACTCACAGTGTGTTTTCCTGGCATTCTAGCCCTGGAATTGGAGTCTGGAATTCTGCCTGTCTCCTCTCCAGGACATCAGATTTCTCTGGAATCTCATGGTGCGGGGGCCCCAGGGCCAGGAAGGGCCCCCACTGTGCCATTGTGCCAGCCCTGCAGATGGCTGCAGCTGGGGGGATGAGGAAGGACCCAGGGCTGGCCAGGGCTGTTCTCGAGACCCCTTAGCATGCCATCTCTGCCTCAGCAGTTCTAGTGATTGGGGAGGGGAGGCAGAGTCATTCTGGTATTGCGGGAGGTTCCCAATCCTCTGGGACTTGTTCCCCCAGGGCAACCGGGACAGAGCGAGTCCTTGCCTGGTGAGTGGGGAGCTGCCCGTGGTGTCCACCCTAGGAGTGAGCGGACAGCAGCATCCAGGCTCCCAGGCTGGCTGGCACTGGTGACAGGTGGGCGGGCAGGAGTGCTTATGGGCCCTCGGACCCCGCAATCAAAATGGAGAAGGGGCCGTGGGACAGGGGAGTGGGGTGGGGGGGTTCTCTGCACGCCCTCCGTCTTCCCGCAGCCCCGGCACACTCCCACAAGGCTAGGAGTCTGCCTAACCTCTGAGCCCAGCTACTCCCAGCTCCGACTTCTCGGTCACCTGTGCCCATAGCCTCGGCATCCCTTGACCCCCCACCTCCCTGGGTGCCCAGCCTGGCCCTGACTGACATCCCTGGACAGTGCCCGGGGCCTCCGGGAAGGACCCAGAGCATCCTTCCTAGACTCGCTGGACCCCTTTCCCCCTTCACAGAGCACTGTGGAGCTCTGCTTCAGGAACAAACTTTGGGAAGTGCCACCTCCAGACTGATGTGTGGCCCTGCCTGGGTGGGTACTAGGTGGCTGTCCCCGCCTGTGGACCTGGGCTCCCGGCGCTCTGCACACGCACACACACGCAGGGCGCGCGGTCTCTGTGGGAGCCCTGCAGACAGCTCAGCTCCTGCCTCTGCACCTCCCCACCGGCACCCCGCTCCTGGAGCATTCTGCCCCCAGCGTGAGGGCCTCCAAGAGCAGAGGCTCTCACTGTCCCGCTGGCCCCTGTGCGGGATGGCCGTCCTCACAAGGCCCCAGTCTCCTCCTGCCAGGCTGAAGGACCCGCCACAAGGTGCTCGGGGAGAGGCTGTCCTTCCCAGCAAAGATGGACATGTGGTGTCAGGTGGGTAGACCTCTGGATGGATGTGTGGGTGCGTGGGCAGAAATATGGAAAGACGGAGGAGAGGGAGCCTGGCCCAGCGGGTGGCTGCCACCAGAATGGGTGTAGAGGCTGCATGTGGCCTAGGTGCAGCCCGTGGCCTAGGGTGAACTCAGGATGAACCTGCCGAGGAGCCCGCGCTGTCCTCCCACCTGCTGGGCTGAGATGTGGGGCGTGAAGACCTGCCCTCCAGGAACTCCTGGGATTCGGGAAGGCCCCCACAGAACCAGGAGCCCCGGCAGACCTGCCCAAGGAAAGCCGGCTTCTTTCTTCCCACTTTGAAAGCCCCTGCTGCAGCCGGGCAGTGGCTGCTCCCATGGGCCCCTTGGCAGGCGGCGGCAGGGGGGGGGCGGGCAGGGCTCCTGCAGTCACCAGAACTGTACTCTGGCCTGGGTACAGCGGCTCACCTGTCTTGTGCACACACCTGCATGCCTGGAGCGCCCTTGTACCCTGTGGCCCTCCTCACCTCAGAGCCCTGCCATCTGAAGAAGCAACCCTCCCCCTCCATAACTGAGCAGCCTGACAGATACACAAGTGCCACCTAACTGGGCCTCCTAGAGGTCAAAAGTCAGAGGTCCCCTGGGGCCATTCACTGAGTCAACCTGCCCCACTCCTGCATGGAGAATGGGGTGGTGGAAACCACCTGGAGAGCTGGCCCCTCCCAGCCCCCAGCCAGCCAGGGCTCTGGGAAGCCAGGAAGGGCCACCGAGGCACTCAGCCCAATAAACACACAACATCCATTATGTACAAAAAAATTTAATTGAAATACCTGTATAAAAAAATATGATCTCCAGACATCTCATACTTGTGAACTGAAAGAAACCCTATCCCTGATGTCTCCTCACATCGGGGTCACAGAAACACGGCTGCTAAAATAAATTAAGGGCTTGAGACTCTGTCCCCCACCCCCAGCTTTCAGAGCCAGCAAGCGACTGTACAAGGTCAATAATTTAAACCCAGCCCCTGGGCAGAGCACCCATGGTGGTGGGGCCACCCACTCCCCTTAAATTAGCCACTGTACAAGGTCTTCCTCTGCACAGGCGGGGCTGGGGACCTGCTCCAGGTGCAGGAACCAGGACCCACCCCCTCTCCACCCTCCCCCTCTACCCGGGGTGTGGAGGAGGAGGCTGCTCAGAGGAATAACCTCAACAAATAAATTAAACAATAAATAGCCCCTGCAGGCAGGGCGCCCTCCAGGGGGTCACACCATAAATAACAGACATGTTGCAGTGGACACAGCCTGCTGGGTGGGCCAGGGCCCATGTTGCATTGCTTGTGCAGGGACGTGCCCAGACCACGCTTGGGAGGCTGGAGAGCGGGCTCCAGCTGGACAGGTCAGACGGGAAGGCTGCCTCCCTGGGAGCAGCAGCAGGCCGGGGGACGTCTCTGGTTCAAGTATCCACCCAGGGCAGGCGGGACCTCGCTTTGCCCAGAGCCATCTTTGGACAGAAGAGCTCGAGAAAATCCAGTCCCGCGGAGCAGCGTTCAAAAAGGCACTCAAAGCAAAGGAAACAGGCCCGGTGCCGAGGGCAAAGGTCACCAGGGGTCAGAGGTCACTGCTTTGCAGACAGCCCAGGCAGAAGAGGCCTTCCGTGTTTCAGGCCCTCACAAGCTCTCATTGCTGGAGGTGGTACTGGCCCCGTCGTCGGCGTCCAGGGCACACAGCTGCAGGTCGCAGCTCTCTGGGGCGCCCCCCTCTGCCCCCAGCATCCAGGGGTGGGCGGCTATCTGATCCAGGGAGGGCCGCTCGGAGGGCCTCAGGGACAGACACCACTCGATGAGCTGCTGGCACTCTGGAGGAAGAAAGAAAGAGTCAAAGAGGGACTTGGCTCCCTGCAGCTGCTCGCCCTGCCGCAGGTCCCCCGGCCTCTGCGCACCTGGGGAGACCCTCCTCCGGAAGAACAGGCGGCCTCGCAGGATCTCCTCGTCCTGCTCGAAGGGGATGTCACCACACACCATGTCGTAGAGCAGCACACCCAGGGACCACACGGTGGCCGAGCGCCCGTGGTAGCGGTGGTAGCGGATCCACTCTGGGGGGCTGTATACCCGGGTGCCTGCAGAGACAAAGCGGGGTCAGGGCTGCACTGGGTACTCCTGCTAATGAACGCCCAGCCCTGCCTCCGAATCCAGCCTGCCATCACCCTGGAAAAACCCGGCGCGGCAGTGGGCAAAGCCTTGCAGGGGAGGGAGGCGGGTGAGGGCGCTGGCCCGCCCCGCTGCACTGCGCTGCGGAGGAGCACGTCACATGAGCCAGAGCTCGGGTTTCACAACAAACAGATGCGACTCGAGGCCACGGGGCGCTGCGCCCTCTCCCGCTCGATCCCGCCCAGCCCACGCCTGGCGCCAAGCCTGTGGGCCCGGAGAAGGGAGGGGAGAGACGGGCGGGGGAGAAGAGGAGCCGGAGGGAGGAGGGCGGCGGGGAGCCCCGGCTTCCCCGCGCTCCGCAATGCGGGGATTTCTGCCGCGGCGCCCCCGCGCTCCGCACGCAGGCACGCACGCACGCAGGGGAGCCCCGAGAGCACCGCCCCGGCACGGGGAGGGGGCGGCAGCGCCGAGGCCGGCTGCGCCCCGCGTCACGCGCGCACCGCGGCGATCCCCGGCCCCCGTCGCGCGGCCCCACGCCCCGCCGCGGCCGAGGGGACAGCCCAGGCGCCCCCACCCCCGCATCCGCCCTCCCCGCGGCAGGCCGGGCCAGGCGCGCGGCCACCCAACAGTCGCCGGAACGCCGCTCACCGTCGAAGTCGGTGTAGACCGTGTCCTTGAGCAGCGCGCCCGACCCGAAGTCGATGAGCTTGAGCTCGCCCGAGCGCAGGTCCACCAGCAGGTTCTCGTCCTTGATGTCGCGGTGCACGACCCCGCAGCTGTGGCAGTGGCGCACGGCGGCCAGCACCTGCGCGAAGAAGCGGCGCGCCAGCGGCTCGTCCAGGGCGCCGCGCTCGGTGATGAAGTCGAAGAGGTCCTGCGCCGGCTCCGGCCGCTCCAGCACCAGCAGGAAACCGTCGGGCCGCTCGAACCAGTCCAGCAGGCGGATGACGCCGCGCGCGCCGCCCGCCGCGCCCACCTTGCGCAGCAGCACCACCTCCAGGGGCACGGCCGCGCCGCCCTGGGGGACACGGCGGTCAGCGCACAAAGCCCGGGCGAGGCGCGCCCGCCCGCGCCCACCCCGCGCCCCGCGCCCGCCCGCGCACTCACCAGGCTGCCCCACTCGGTCACCCGCTCCTTCACCACGTGCTTCACGGCCACCTGCGGGGGACGCGAGTGGTCAGGCCCGGGGCCGAGCCGAGCTGCGCCGCAGAACCCCGGCCGCCCGGCTCCCCACTCACCGGGAGCCCGTCGGCGATGCGGCTGCCCGCGTAGACCGTGCCGAAGCCGCCGCTGCCCAGCACGGCTCCCACCTGGTACACCTTCTCGAAGCTCTCCTTGTCCGCCTTGGCTGTAGGGACGTGCGGCGGGTTGGTGCGGGCCGGGGCGCGCCCCGCCTGCCCGCCCGCCCGCCCGCCCGGCGCCCGCGCGCGTACCTGGCTGCAGGATCTTCACCGGGAGATGGTCCACGCCGCCGGGCCCGCAGAGGTGCGCCAGGGAGCCGAACTTGGAGAGCAGCATCGCGGGCGGCCTCGCGCTCGGCGCCGCCTCTCGCCCGGCCGGCGCGGACGCGGGACGGCGGCCTCCCGGGCCGCAGACAGCCCGACGGATCGGACGGACGCGCCGCACACCGGCCCTGCGGGTCCGAGGCCGGCGCTCGGCGAGACAGACGGCGAGAAGACCACGTAGACGCGCAGCAGGCCGAGCGGCTCACGCCCCGGCCGCCTCGCCCCGGGGTTTTGGGCCGTGGCGGCGCGTATCCCTCCGCGGGGGCGGGACCGGCCGAGGCCCCGCCCCCTTCCGCCCGCCGCCCTCGCGGCGCTGCGGCTCGGAGCCCGCCGGGGCAGCGCTGGGGCCGCCCGGCGCCGCCTGTCGGGTCGCAGAGGGCCGCGCCGCAGGCTGGGCGCGCGATCCGCCAGGACTAGCTTGCTGTAGTGGCGTCGCGGAGGCGCACGGCGTGCTGCGTCTCCCGACACGCTCGCTCGCTCCGCGCACGCGCAGCTGGCGAGCGGGCGGTGGCCGTGGCACCCGGGCGGGGCCGCGAGAGCCAATAGGAACCGGGGTTTTGAAAGGACACCGGGGCTCCTGCCAATGGCTCCGCGCGTTTGGGGAGGGGCTTGACGGCCCCGCCCCCGGGCCCCGCCAAGGAAGGTCACCCGCCCTGCCAGTGGGCCGCGCGTCTTCTTCCCGCTGGGTCCCGCGTGGGCGGCCTGAGCGCGTGGAGTGCGACAAGCGTGGGGTCCCGAGGAGAGGCGGAAGTCCGCAAGGGACCCCCACGCATCCCCGAGGCGTTGGGGTGACACATGCCGTACGTGTGCGTCACTGGCGACCCGCTCTCCAGCGCGCACGTGGCCCAGTGTGGGGAGACCCCCTCGGCTGCCGTGTTAGGGACGCGCAGCCTGGCTGACAGAGGTCTCTTGTTGGCGACCTGTGCCTCGGAGACCCTCATCTTTCCTCCAGCCAGCTGGCACCGTGCTGGCCGCCCTCTGCGTCCAGCAGTGGTTCCCTGCCTATCAGGGGGGGTGGGGGGGGGCTCGATTGCAGCAACGGTTGCGGTCAGGACATGGTCAGAACACCTGCAGCCCAGGTCGACGAGCCGTGGTGTGCTGTAACCCGCAGGTTACCCACCTCGGTCTTGGGATCTAAGGGCCATCTGCTAGCTCAGGCAGGTCTCCAGAGTGGGTTGGGGGCCTGTGGGACCGTGTCAGATGCGCCCGGTGCCTGTGTGGTGGGGATCTAGACCTGCTGCTCGCGTGGCCCTGCTCCCACGCCTACCTGGGGGGCTTGGCTCAGCCCGGCCTCACACTCCTTCACCATCACAGTCCTTTGACCTTCCCTGGGGATGGGCATGGTGCTGAAGAGTGCCCTGGGTCTAGGTGGCCATGCAGACCCTCAGCAGGGTCAGCAGCTGGCAGGGGCTGGTGCCTCCTCTGTGGCCCCCACTCAGCGAATGGATCTCAAGGCCAGTCCAGGATGAGCCTGACTCCCACCCCAGCCGGTCCTTGACGCGTCAGGCTTGGGAGACTTGGATCTGGGGAGCATACACCCCTGCTCCCCGAGCTCCTGCATTGACTCCAAACACCCCAAGTGTCCCCAAACTGGGCAGGCTGCCAGCCATGCACAGCCCCTTTCCCCCACTCTGAAGGTGGGCTGGAGACCCCCAGCAGCCTCCTGCCATACCATGCCCTGTGGAAGCCATCAGAAGACTCCGTGGGTGGGGAGGGGTCCATGGCTGGTCCTGGAGAAGAGGAACAGGGAGGTGGGGCTTTCTCTCTGACCTTCCTTTCTCCAAACACTATGGCATGGATGTGTGTGTGTTCGTTCGTTCGTTCGTGTGTGCACACGTACTGGGGCCCCCAAACCAAGGGTGAGCTCTGTGACAAGTCGGAGTGGACCCTGGTCTCCACCCCACAGGGTCTGCTCAGCCAACATCAGGGCTTCCATTGACTCCATTTCTAGCCCAAGGAGTAGGCTGGTGGTGGGCCTGGCTCTTCTGTCCCCCAGGCCAGCATGGCTTTTGTGGGGAGCACTGAAGAGCCCCGTCTCCCCAGATAAGTCTGCCTACCTCGTCCAGTAGCTGGTGCGAGTCGGCAGAGCCAGCCCTCCCCCCCCACACACACACTGTTTCTCAGCCTGGCAAACGCTCTGTGGGGCCTTTCCTCCTGTGCAAGGGAGCCGAGCTCCTCTCAGGCACCTAGGGCTTCTGACCCTCGGGATACTGAGCCCCAGTCACCCCTGGCCCCCAGGTCTGGTCAGTACCACCCAGCCAAGTCCCCACAGTGCAGGACACCAGTCCCCACCTGTTTTTTTCCTGTTCCTGGAAGTCCATCCGGTAGGCCTTAAAATAGCTCTGGACCCACTGTCAGAGCCAGAGAGCTGGGGCACTCCCGCGAATGAGCAAGGCAGCTCAGGGGGTGCAAGGCTCAGGCCGGCGCTGTCGCCACTGGGCCAGCCTTCAGGCAGCCTCAGAGCCAGGCTGAGCAGGGCGGATCCTCCCAGAGGGTCGGCAACCCCCCCCCCCCCCGCGTCCCATTCCCCACCCAGGCCCTGAGCCATCCTGTCCCTGTCTGTTCCTGGCCCTGGAAACAGCCGTCCCTACCCTGCAGTGGACAGATGCATAGCCAGCCTCACCGGGTCACCCTGTCCTGCTGGTGGGAGGGGTTGTGCTGTTGCCGTGGTGACAGAACCAGGGAGGAAAGGGAGGGTGGGATAGAGGGGGCCTGGACCCACTCAGTGTGCGTATGTGTGTATGTCCCTCTGCAACACACACACACACACACACACACACACAGGCACGCTCATGTTCACGACAGCACAAACCACTTGCGCACACTGGATGTGTGTGAACACAGACACCCTGCTAAGCTGGTGCATCACAGAGGGGGCAGATGGGGACGCCCTCCAGGGGCCTCAGGCCATCCTGGGCCCTCTTGCTTCTCTCCCGGGGTCCTGCCCACCCAGGTCTCATGCCACTTCTTTTTTTTTTTTTTTTTTCAGTACTGGAGATTGAACCTAGAGGCATTCTACCTTCAAGCTATGCTCCCCCCCCCAGCCCCCGCCCGGGCCCAATTTTACTTCTTATTTGGAAACAGGGTCTCACTAGGTTGATGAGTCTCACTACTTGCTGAGGCTATCCTCGAACCTGTGATCCTCCTGTCTCAGCCTCCCAAGTACTGGGACTCATGCCACTTCTTAATCTGTCTGGGTCCCTTAATCTGTGTCCGGTTCCCCCGAGGGTGGCATGGGTCTGCCCAGCCCTGGCCTGGTAACCTCTGCTGCCCTTGCAGCCCAGGCTGCTCCCAGCATCCCCTCGGGGGCCCCTCGTCTCCCCAGACCTGTGGCCGCGCTGCATCCTCTAGCTCCCAGGCCTCCCCCAGCAGCCCACTGTCGGTGACTCCAGTTCTGCCCCTCGGCCCCTGCCCCCCAGGCTGTGAGCTGTCAGTCTGAGCCCAGCTGGGTCGGCTTGACACAGGCCCTGCTGCAGATACCCGGACAGCGGACGGGCAACCCTGGGTGTTCCCAGGGCAGGGCAGGGCAGGGCAGGTGGCACCCTTTCCCCTCCTGCCTCGACACTCCTTGGCACAGCCTCCCACCGACGGGGAGGAGAGTCAGCAGAGCCAGGCCGGCGTTGTGCAACCATGCACCAGGGCGTCCTGCGGTGGGGGTGTGAACTCTGGCCCAGCGCTGTCCCTGAGGCGGACAGCCGCTGCCTCCCTGCCGAGCTGGGGCCCGCCCTGGGCTGCCCGCCATCCAAGTACGTCCACCCACAAGCCACCTGGAGCCTGGGCCGGCATGTGGGCACGGCCACCTGGCCTCAGCGGCTGGACTTTTGGCAGCAAAAGACTCTGACAAACCCAGGAGAGTGCGTCGGCATTAGTGCACTGCGTCCTAGGGTCCTGCCTCTGATGGTCTCTGCCTGGCCACTGCCCCTCCCAGCCTCCGCCTCCTATCCACAGAGTCTGTGGTGGCCCTGTAGGACTGTGAGGGGCCAAATGAGAAGCCTGTGAAGTGCTTCCCACGGCACACAGTAGGTGCCTCACAGATGTGGCTGTGGAGGTGGCTGACCCCAGAATTGCATCCAGAGTTCTAGGACGAGTTGGCCTGGGGTGCCCACACCCCCCAGTATCAAGGCCAGTGAGCCACAGTTGGGACACCCCATGGGTGACATCCCCAGGGGCCTGGGTCAGCAAACGTGCCCCAAAATACGGGCTAGGAATTAATTGGGTGTGGTGGCCCACACTTGTAATCCCAGTACTTGGGAGGCTGAGACTGGACAATCACAGGTTTGAGGCAGCCTCTGCAACTTAGGTCCTCTGCAACTTAGTGAGATCCTGTTTCAAAATAAAAAAATAAAATAGGGCTGGAGGCGTAGCTCAGAGGTAGAATGCCGTGGGTTCGATTCCCAGTATAACAAAACAAAAACAAAAACAAACGAAAAACAGAAATACCAAACATGGGCTAGGGGCATGATTAGGCCTTGCCACATACTTGTCCAGGCGCAGGACAGTCATGTGTCCCGTGTCAGCCCCGGGGACGCTGCTATCACACTCGTGGCAGGGAGGGAGGGCAGAAAGAACCGTGGCTTTTGCAGAAGCAGAGACTTCAGGGGCAGGACAAGCCTGTGGGCGGCGGTTGACCTTACGGAGCACTAAGACAGGACTGTTGTTGGCAGAGTGTGAACTCTGCCCGAGAACCGGCAGCGTCGGACAGAAGCAGGCCGGACAGGTGACAGCTTCAAGTCAAGCTTGACCTGGCCCCTCCCTGCTGGTCCTGGGCCGCCCCGCATAGCTTGGGGCTGGCAAGCCTGGGCACCCAGTCCTGGTGGGTCTTCTCCTTCAACGGCTCAGAAATAGGCCGGGCATGCTGGGGGCAGTGGGGGGGGGTTCCAGGCAAGATCCCAGATAGCCCCGAGTTCTGTTCACGGAGGAAGCACGAGCGGCACCAGCACCTGCAGAGGCGGCTGACCCACGACGCTGCTGGCCCCGTTCTCTCCTTTCGAGCCTGCTGGCAGGGGCCGGATCCTGGCAGCCAGAGCCCGGGTGTGGAGCCGGCTGGGCCAGGGCAGGTGTGCGGGACCAGCCCACAGAGCAGGTGCTCCCCGCAGGCAGTGTCCTGCTGCTCTGCAGAGATTCTTGTCACCCTCCCCCGCCTCTGCCAGAGCTGGGTCCTGGGAGGGTCCCCAAGGTTGGCATTTGGATCGCAGGGAGCAGCAGGAGCAGAGAGGGGCTCTGGGGCGCCCCAGCCTGAGAAGGGTATACCCACCGAGGACGCCAGTGCCTCGGGCTTGCTGAGGCCTCCAGAGGGAAGGGCCTGGCCCCTGCCAGTCCTTCCTGGACAGATCCCACTTGTCTTTTTTTATTTTTTGGTGGTACTGGGGATTGAACTGAGGGGCACTCTGCCACTGAGCTACACCTCCAGCCCTATTTCATTTTTATTTTGAAACAAGGCCTCGCTAAGTTGCCGAGAGTCTCGCTAAGTTGTGGAGGCTAACTTCAAACTTGGATCCTTCTGTCTCTGTCTTTCAAGTACTGGGATTATAGGCGTGCACCGCCACACCCAGCCTTCGGCTTTCTTGAGCCCCCAGAAGCTGTACCCTCCCAGGCCCTCCCAGACCCTCCCAGGCCCTCCCAGGCCCTCCCAGTCTCGTCACGGTCTATGGGGTGGGTGATGGAGCCAGGAGGACCACAGGTGTGGGGCCGCTGGAGCTCTGGGCCAGGACCCAGTCTAGGGAAGTCCAGAGGGGTCCACTGAGGTTGGGGAGCGGCCCTCCCTGGTCCCCGTTTGTGACCAGGGTTCCCCAGCCCACCCTGGCCCTGGGGCCAGGAGGCAGGCCTGGGCAGGGCGTCAGTTCGGAAGTGGCTGGACACTGTTCCAACCGCAGGGCTACTTCCCTATTCCTGGGAATTGAGAGGACCCCACCCGTGTGTGCGTGCGTGTGTGTGTGTGTGTGTGTGTGTGTGTGTGTGTGTGTGTTATGTGTTCCTGAGGATTGGACCTGGGGCATCCTACCTCTAAGCTATACCCCAGCACTTTTTATCTTTTATTTTTTATTTAACAGTACTGAGGATTGAGCCCAGGGACATTCTATCTCTGAACTATACCCCCAGCCCTATTTTTTCATTCTTTATTTTGAAACAGGGTCTCGCTAAGTTGCGGAGGGCCTCACTAAAATAGTTGAGGCTGGCCGCGAACCTGGGTCCCCTGGTCTCAGCCTCCCAAGTACTGGAATTACATGTGTGCACCACCACGCCCAGCTTATCTTTTATTTTAAAACAGGATCTCCCTACATTGCTGAAGCTGGTCTAGAACCTGTGATTCTCCTGTCTCAGCCTCCCAAGTACTGGGATCACAGGTGTGTGCCACCATGCCCAGCTAACGATGCTGAACTCTTGACCAGCTCACCTTGAACGCCTCTACAGCCCCAAGCTGACTGTGCCCCCAAGCACTTCCTGGAGGGGGTGCTGGTGCTTGGTGCTCCCAGGCCTAGCAATGGGAGTGGTCGGTGTGTGCACGCTCACAGGGCAGGCAGTCTTGCTGCACGCCGTCTCCACAGGCAGCTCTGGAGCCTCCTTCCAGGGCCTTCCCAGCCACCTCGGCCACCTGGTCAGCAGGATGGCCGCAGCTCGCTGCCTTGCAGCCCTGACCTCCTCCTTGCAGCCTCCCCCCAGGAGGAAGGAGGTGGCCAGGGGCTGGACATGTGGGGTCTTGCCCACCTGCTCAAGGCCCAGGGAGAGGTCCCCCTGTCGGCTCCCCATCCCCCCTTGTGGGGTCACCGAGCCCCAGCAGGGTGCCGCAGGCCCCCAGGATTCAGGATCTTCTCTCCCTGTGGGAAGCCAGAGGGGAGAGCCAGGCTGGGGCGAGCTGGCTGGCAGGGCGAGGGCGTGTGTGCACTGGGGGGGCTGGGGGCCGGGGGAGCCAGCAGCCTGAAGAGTGTGCATTCCGGGCAGGCCACAGGAAACCAGCGCTGAGTCACGGCAGAGAAATGGAAAGAATGGGAAGAATCCAGCACTTTCACTCTCTGGCTGCGCTCCCCGCCCCCCAAGAAGTTCCCCACGCCTACTGCCCACCGGCCGGCCTGCCTGCCCGGGGGCCCCTGTGCCCTCTGCCTCCCCTGACCCAGGTGGGTGCTGGGTCCCATCAGACCCACAGCTGGGCTGCACCCACCCGCCCACACCAGCACCTCAGTGCTGCCTTCTGGGCCTCTGGGGTAGTGCAGGAGTGAGCTACACCGGGGCTGCCTGTGTGGGGTACTCTGGGATGGGTGTTGCAGGAGTGAGCTACACCGGGGCTGCCTGTGTGGGGTACTCTGGGATGGGTGTTGCAGGACTGCGCTGTGCTGGGTTCCTGTGCTCCTGCACTCTTTGCCTCCTTGGTCAGCAGCACAGGACCAGCACAGAACCACGTCAGCCCAGCCTGCGCCTCCACATACTCCAGCCCCCCCAGGCCTCAGGGCCCTGTTCCTGAGCGGCTCTGCTCCAACCCTGCTGAGAGGTTCTGGACCGGGTCATGGCTCCAAGGCCGCACTGGCCAGGTTCAGGCCCGGGCACTGCCAGGAGGAAGGAAGGGAAGGGAGAGCCATGGGGTCCATCAGGAACTGGGGGCTGGGGACATGGGGCCGCCTGCCCCTTGGAGCCCTGGCCGGCCATGTCTCCAGGTGACAGTGGGAGGAGTCCCGACTCCGGGTGGTGCTCCCCAGAGGAAGAGTACTAGCTTTCTGCCCCAGCTCGTCCCTTGAGGAAAGAGCTAGCCCTTAAGCTCCACAGCCCGGCCACCAACCATGGAGGCCAGGTCCTCCCGGGCCCCCTAGGGATGCCAGGAGGGCAGGAGGACTCCAGGGGCTCCCCCAAGCTCTGCCTCTGCCCTCCCTCCCGGCATCCCGGTGTCCCTGTCTCAGCCACACCCAGGCAGGCACTCCCAGAGCCGCTTCCCTGCAGCGGTGGGAGGGGAGCGCTGACTCGTGGTTTCTGGGACGCACTGGTGTGGGGTTTCGACCCGGCCCTGGGTCCCCTCCCAGGCGGTATCCCTCCCTGGGAGCCAGCCGGCTGTTCTGCTCTGGGACCCCAGGGTGGAGGCCGCCCCACAGGCAGCAGCAGAACGGCCCTAGCTCAGGGACCCCAGCCCACGGCAACCAGCCCTGGTCCCCGACCCCTGTTCCATGCCCCAAGGGGCCCTCCAGCACCCCTGACGTGGCCTCTGGAACTTGTTTCTGAACACGTCCCTCCCCTGCTCACAACCCTGCACTGGCTCCCTATTGCCCGTGGAGGAAAGGCAGAACAGCCCAGCCGCCGCTCTCGGTAGGACGGGTGTGCAGGGTGCTGCCCGCACTTGTGCAGGCTGGGAAGGAGGTGAGCCAGGGGAGGCTCCAGTGCAGGCCCTGCTCCCCCCAGGAGCCCTCCGAAACCACTTCGCACCTCCAGGACGTGACGCCTGCTGTGCCCTCGCCCCTCTCAGGTCCAGCCTGGCCTGGGAGTCCTGGTGGGGTCAGGGCTGGCCGGCGGCCTCAGCATGCTGTGGGCAGTTGGGCTGGCTCAGGCCTGGGGAAAGCGCTTGGCCAGGGCCTGTCAAAGGTGAGGCCGCACAGCCCACCCATGTGCGCTGGACCCGCCCATCAGCCCTGCCCCCACGCCGTCCTCCTCATATGGGGAAACTGAGGCTCAGGAAGGCAAAGTGGCTGGCCAGGTCCTCCGCCGGCCACCGGGGCACCCGAGTGGGTGGCCACACCTGGGGCTGTGTACGTGCGGGGGACTCTGGTGCTGCTAGGACTGGGCTGGGGGCTGGCCTCTCTCTGGGGAGCATGGGGCACCAAGGAGGGGAGGGGAAGGGAGGCTGAAGCAGGGGGAGACCACTGCCAGGCTGGGAGTGCCAGGAGGCGCTGTCTTTAGGGAGAGGAAGCCAAGCACGTGGGGCAGGGGGAGTGAGCCCAACACGGGTGAGGGGCTTGGCTCGGGTCTGCCTGGTTGAAATCCCACCTGGCCGGCACCCCAGGGCTGGCAGCACAGGTGGCTCTGTGGTCCACGCGGGCTGCATGGGGCTGGCCAGACCACCTCAGCCACGGGGATATGGAGGACGGTGCTGACAGGCCCGCCTCGGCCAGCCCCAGGGCTCTGGAGGTCACCGGCCACCGCCCCTGGGCCCAGGATGGATGGTGGAGCAGGGGCAGGCCAGGAGGGATGCCCCTGTCCCCGTCTCTGCATCCTGACCTCTGCAGGAGGGGGACCCGCCAGCTGACAGCCCCTCCCTGGCCCAGCTCCAGGGCCCAGCCACTGTCCACCGCCCCCAGCCGAGCCAGCGCCCCAGGCAGGTGGCCACCTGCCCGCTTGCTGCCGTAGGGCGCTGCCCATGACGCAGGCCGCGGCCTCTGTTCCGCCTGCCTCCTGGCCGGGCCCCAGTCCACATGTCCACGTGAGCAAGCACAGACACACACCCCCACACACCCACACACTCATAAACACACACACACAAACTCTCCCTCTGCACCTGGTCAGACCGGTTCCGCGTGGTCAGCCCTTGGCTGTGGAGGACTCCCGCCGGCCGTCCCTCCTCCCCCAGCCCCTGCGCTGGTGACTGTTGGCCTCGGTAGCCTCAGCGCGAAGCCAGGCACCACTGTCCCCCCCAAGGCCCCTGTGAAGCTAGGTGCAAGACTCCTCACAACTGCAAAAGTGGGGAGAAGGCGGACCCTGGACTGTGATGGCCTGTGGAGACCCCCAAATGCAGCTGAGTGGGTGAGGCGTTGAAGTCCAGTCCCCCCCACCCTGAGCTATGAGCAGCCCTTCCGGCCAGGGGGACCCCGGCTGGGCTCCTCTGAGCTCAGCCCACAGGGCTGGGAAGGGGCCGCACAGCCCCCCGTGTGGCCCCAGCAGGCTTGGCAGAGTGGCTGCCCTTGAACCCTTGGCAGCTAGGCAGGGGAGAGGGGTCTCCAGTAGGGTGAGCGGTGGGGGCGATATAGACGGGCCAGAGGGGCGGGGCGGCTGGGGACACAATGGCCCCTTGTCCCTCTCTGGGCTCCGGGCACCCTGAGCAAACACACACCCTGTTCCTGCCGCACACCGTGTCCCCAGCCGGCCGTGGCTCGGGGCCAGTGGGCAGGAAGCCCGGCCAGGACCTGCCTCCACGGCGCGCTCCCGGCCACGCCCGGGTCCGGCTTGCGCTGGGCCCTCCCCCTGGCTGCCTAGCGGAGGACCTTTCCGGGAGCCCAGGGGAGGGGCCTCCCTGCCTCCACTCCTTAAGGCTGCCTCCCTGAGGCTGCAGCCCGCTGGACCTAAGCACCAACCAGCCGGCCCTGAGCCTTCTCTGGACGCCTTGCTGGGGCAGGCCTGGCTCCTGGCCTTACTGAGGCCCTTTCTGGGTGCTAAGCAGGAGCACAGGCTCTGCCAGAGCGCCTGGCTCCCTCCCACAGAGCCAGCCCAGCTCACCCCACGTCTGCCCCAGGAAGGGGTGGTGGGTCCCCAGCCTACACGAGGAAGAGCTCCGTCAGGGTTGCTGGGTCAGCAGGGACAAGGACTGGGTCTCCCCCCGGGGCCTAGGCAGGGCTGTCCTCTACGGCTGGGCTTCTTTGGGGGGCTGTGGGAGCCGTGGATTCTGCCCATGTCTGCGCTGAGACTCCCTGCTAGGGCCTGAAGCATGCTAATGGGGGTTCCAGCACCGGGCAGCCTCCAGGGGGAGGCACGGTTAGCCCTGCCCAGGGGCAGCATGGCGGCTGCGGGCCCCAGAGCTGGCACATGTTAGCAGGACCACTGGCGTCCCCGCTGGGCTCCTGCCCCCTCTGCAGGGTGGGCACCGTTTCCAGACTTGCCACCCGCCCCTCTCCCACACCTGGCGCCAGGACGGGGCCGGGGGTGGGGGTGCAAACAGTGTGCACCGGGCTCTGTGCCGGGCCCACGGGGTGATGGGGGTGCCGTCACTCAGACAGCGTCCAGCGCCTGGCCATCCTCGCCCCGAATGGCGCTTAGGCCCAGACGCCAACCAAGCCCAGCCAGGGGCCTCGGGCTGCAGTCCAGTCCTGGAGCCTGGACGTCCGGAGCCTGCGGCCAACAGGCAGGAGCACACTCGATCCTGCCTCGGAGCCCACCCTGCGGGGAGACAGGGCTGCAGGGCTGGTGGCGGGGTGACAGCCCTCACCCTTGGCTTGCGTCCACAGCTGCCAGGAAGGGTCAGAGTCCCGGGATCCTGGCCACCACGGCGTTCCAGGATGCCACACAGGTGTACCGTCCCATCAGGGCCTCCAGGGACCAGGCTAGGTACTAAGGCTGCAGCCCCACCCCCAGCTGGGCGGGGGTCGAGCTCCAGGCCAGGCCAGGTGTGGACCTGGGGCGGGCGCCTCTGGAGAGAATGTCCTTACGGCTGCTGCAGAGGAGGGGCTCCCCCCACAGCCCCCCCAGGGAGGTTGGCAGGGCAGCGGGGGCGGGGGGCATTTGCATGACAAATGGGTTCCCAGGAAGCCCTTACACGGGGTGTGGGGGGGGGTGTACATGTGTGCATGCGTGCGTGGCGTGTGTGTTCTCTCACCTGCCTTTGGTCACACACACAGCCCCAAACTCATACCCACCTGAACCTGGTCATTCTCAAACAGTGTCCCTGCCTGTCAGAGGTCAGAGGTCAGTCCCTGCCCACCTGTGCCCTGTGAATCCCTGGTACCCGGGACCTGGAGCCCACTGCAGATGGCCTGCCGGAGCAAGGTCTAGGCCCCACTGGGCGTCGGAAGTCTTCCTCAGCTCCAGGTCTGTCGGGAGAACCCTGTCCCGGCCCAGCCTGGAGGTCAGGGAGGGGCAGCGTCCCAGGCCGGGCCATGACGGCCCACGCCCCAGCGGCCCTGTGACCTGGTGGAGGGCTCTGCTGAGAGGGCGGCAAGGCTGTGCCAGTGCTCCAGGCCTCACGCTCCGATCCCGTGGGCCAGCAGGTTCTGAGAAGGGGCCCGGGGCTTTCTCCCTTCTGGGAGGACAGGAAAGGAGAGGAGGGTGTGAGGGGAGACGGGGGGTGTCAGGGCTTGAGGAGACCCCAGGAAGGAGTAGAGTTTGGGGATGGGGTGGGGAAACCTCTGCCTGCTTGGGGGGACATGGTGGGTGCTAAGGTGCATGTTCAGGCGAGCCCGGGAGGGTGCACAGTGTCTGGGGTGCCAGGCCTGTGGAAGGTGCGCTTGTCGGAAATCCGGAATATCCTAAGCACCTTCAAGAGTGGGGAGAAGTGCCCCAGGAAATGGTTTTGTTTTCCAAAAAATGCACATGCTGCTGGGGCTGGAGCACGGCTCAGCGGTGAAGCGCAAGGACCTGGGTCCCATCCCCAGCACTGAAAAAAAAAAAAACCCACGTGTTTTAAGTTTAAATTGTTAAGTGCATCCCGTGTACTGAAAAGAGCCCAGGGCTGGCTCGGTGGCAGCGGAACACAGCCGGTCCCCAGGTCTCCAGGCCTGAGCCGCTTTCGGGGCACCGGCTGTCCTTCAGAGCTCACCCCGGTGCCCTGGCCTTCGGCTGGATCCTGTCCTGCACCCCCCTCCCCGAGGTGCCAGGCTCAAACTGGCAAAGGCAGGGCTCCAGGCAGCCCGCTCCCCCTCCCCCTCCCGCCCTCCCAGGCCAGCTCTTCTTCCCAACCGGGGCCAGCTGGCTGTGAGATCTGCAGCGCCCAGACCACGGTGAAAGTCCACGGTTCTTGTTCCAAGTGCTGGAAAAAGTGACATTATAGGTGCTAAAATACAAAGCTTTTTCCCTTTTCTGGAGTCTCTTTCTCAACTTGTTACAATGCTTTCTATTATGCAATTCCTTTTTTTTTTGCAGTACTGGGGATTGAACCCAGGGGCATTCTACCTCCGAGCTATACCCCCAGCCCTATTTTTTATTCTTTATTTTGAAACAGGGTCTCACTAAGTTGCGGAGGGCCTCACTAAGTAGTTGAGACTGGCCACGAACCAGGATCCTCCAGTCTCAGCCTCCCAAGTACTGGGATTACAAGTGTGAGCCACCACACCTGGCTTTTTTTTTTTTTTCCCTGTGGTACTGGGATGGAACCTGGGGGCATTCTACCTCCGAGCTACAGTCCCAGCCCTATTTTTTACTCTTTATTTTGTTTTTTTTTTTTGCGGTACTGGGGACTGAACTCAGGGGCGTTCTACCTCCGAGCTATACCCCCAGCCCTATTTTTTTTTTTTTTTTTTTTTGCGGTACTGGGGATTGAACTCAGGGGCATTCTACCTCCGAGCTACACCCCCAGTCCTATTTTTTATTCTTTATTTTGAAACCGAGTCTCACTAAGTTACAGAGTGCCTCACTAGGTAGCTGAGGCTGGCCTCGAACCCAGATCCTCCGGTCTCAGCCTCCCGAATGCTGGGATTACAAGCATGCGCCACCACGCCCGGCTCCCCAGCCCTATTTTTTATTCTTTATTTTGAAACCGAGTCTCACTAAGTTGCGGAGGGCCTCACTAGGTAGCTGAGGCTGGCCTCGAACCCGGATCCTCCGGTCTCAACCTCCCGAATGCTGGGATTACAAGCGTGCGCCACCACGCCCGGCTCTACTCTTTATTTTGAAACAGGGTCTCACTAAGTTGCGGAGGGCCTCACTAAGTAGCTGAGGCTAGCCACGAACCCGGATCCTCTGGTCCCAGCCTCCCAAGTACTGGGATTACAAGTGTGCGCCACCACGCCTGGCTTATTTTTAATTTTTATTTATTTATTTATTTTGGTACTGGGGATTGAACTCAGGAGTGTTCTACCTCTGAGCAACACCCCCAGGCCTGTTTTATTTTTTATTTGGAAACAGGATCTTGCTAAGTTGCTGAGGGCCTCACTAAGTTGCAAAGGCTGGCCACAAATCTGTGATCCTTCTGTCTCAGGCTCCCACGTGCTGGGATTACAGTCTGGCTTCACTTAACCGTATTTAAGCGCGCAGTGGTATCAGATCCGTTCCCGGTGCTGTGCAGCCATGGCCACCGCCATCCCCAGGAGCTTTTCACAACCTCAAACTGACTCTGTGTCCCTGTTAAACAATGACCTCCTCCCCGACCCCTGCCACCTCCGTTGTCCCCCTGTCTCTGTGATTTCAGAGACGCTGACTCCCTCAGCAGTGCACCCGAAGTCGTGGCTGTCTCCTCTCCATCTGTGTGGTAGTGTGGGTCAGAATTTCCTCACTTTTTAAGGCTGAATAATATTCCACTGAGTGGACGTATGGGCGGACCACACTTTGCTCATCCAGTCACTGTTGCTGGACTGGGGTTGCTTCCACGCTGCGGCCGTGCTGATCATGCTACCCTGAGCACAGTGGACGAGACTCCGAGTACCTGCTTCCAGTCCTCGTCAGTTCTGAGGTGAAGACCAAGAAGTGGGATTCCTGGGTCCTGTGGTGCTATGACCATCCCCAGCTGGGCGGGGTCGAAGGTGAGGCCTAAGGGGAGGTGTCTGGGTCACAGGTGCTGGGGCTGAGTAGAAGGGCAAGTTCAGCCCCTCCTCCTCCTCCTCCTCCTCCTCCTGCTCCATCTCTCCCTCATCCTCCTTCTCTCCTTTCTCCTTACTCCTCCTCCTCCTTCCCTCTCTCTCCCTCCTCCCCCTCTTCTTTCCTCTCTCCTTCCTCCTCCTCCTCCTCCTCCTTCCCTCTCTCTCCCTCCTCCCCTATTCTTTCTTCTCCCTCTTCCTACTTTCCTCTCTCCCTCCTCCTCTCTTTCTCTTTCTCTCCTCCTCCTTTCTTTCTCTCTCCCTACCCCTCTTCCTTCTCTTCTCCATCTCCTTCTTCTCTCTCAGTCTCTCTCTTGCCCTTCTGCTCACACCGTGGGATGAGGCAGCAGAAGGCCCCTCCAGACGTCAGCCCCTCCAGCCTTCAGAACCACGAGCTGAGAGATTTCTGCTCATTAGAAATCACCCTTCTCAGCCAGGCGTGGGTGGCCCACACTTGTAATTCCAGTACTTGGGAGGCTGAGACCGGAGGATCCAGGTTGGAGGCCAGCCTCAGCTACTTAGTGAGGAACTCCGCAACTTATGAGACCCTGTTTCAAATAAAGAATAAGAAACAGGGCTGGAGGTGTAGCTCGGAGGTAGAATGCCCCTGGGTTCAGCTCCCAGTACCGAAAGAAAAAAGAAAAAGAAAAAGAAATCACCGGGTCTCAGGCTTTCTGTTATAGCAGCAGGAGACAGACAGGCCTACGGGGTGGGGTTCCAGTTCCTCTACATCCTTGCTGTTCCCGTTTTCTTTTCTTTCTTTCTTTCTTTTTTTTGTGGTACTGGGGATTGAACTCAGGGGCATTCTACCTCCGAGCTATACCCCCAGCCCTATTTTTTATTCTTTATTTTGAAACCGAGTCTCACTAAGTTGCAGAGTGCCTCACTAGGTAACTGAGGCTAGCCGCAAACCCGGATCCTCCAGTCTGAGCCTCCCAAATGCTGGGATTACAAGCGTGCACCACCACGCCCGGCTGTTCCCTATTTCTGAGCACAGACATTCCTGTGTGTGTGTGTGTGTGGGGGGGATGCACATCCTGCTGAGACCGGGATGTGCAGGCCCCAGGTTTTCCTCTCCTGCCTTCCCTTCGTACCCCTGACCAGCTCAGATCCCACAGAACTCACCCTTTGACTCTCCCACCCGGCCTCTCGAGACCCCACACGCTCCTCCCCTCCACTCGTCACTTCTCCCTGTGACCGCCTCTCTGGACCAGCTGTGGAACCTGACAAGCTGCTCAGAGAGGCTCTGTGGGAACCCCCCTCCCCTGCACACCTGGGCTGGCCTCCTCTGCAGGGGAACAGGGACCTGGCTAGGAGGCTTCGAGTTCAGGCCTCCTGCCCAGCCCCCACGTGCATCACACGGGCTGCGGTATCCAGCTGGCTGAAGCCTGGCTCCCAAGGACCCCTCCTCCAGGAAGCCCCACAGCCTGAACTCCTCCTTTCTGGGTAGCATGACCTCTAGTAACCACAGGCAGCCATTCGTACACACACACTCCCTCGCAGTGGAGAAAGCCTTCCATTCTGGCATGCCCGGTGTTCACCAGAGGCCTGGGCGGGGCTCCTGTGCTCCCGGGCCCGCTCCCAGCTCCCAGGGAGGGCGCACCGTGGTGCCCAAGGCTGGCCTGCGGGGCCTGGTCCAGCCTGGAGGGGCTGAAGGACACAGCCCGGGCTGCTGCCCTCGGGGTCAGGGGCTGGGGCAGGAGGAAAGGGCCTCGGCCCTGTCACCCACGGGCAGCCACTACTCTAGGGCCTGGCTCTCGGTGGGGGCAGGGGATGTGCGTCTTAGGGTGACTTCTAGGGACAGAGTGATTTTCAGGCAGTGTTTAGTCTCCGTGGGCCCCTGGGCTGCAGCTGGTGGGGGGCAGAACCCCGACGGGCAGGTGTCTGCACCCAGCCAGCTGTGAGGCCGATCGGCGTCTGGGGGCCCTGCCGGGCAGCCCTGGCCCCTCGCTCTGCCGCCCTCCAGGTGGCCCACCTCAGAGTCCGGCCCCTGCTCTCCTCCTGGGCACAGCAGCCCTGGGGGGCCGCTCCCCACCCCAGCCCGCCCGCAGCCCTCCTGTCGCCACCCTGCCCGCTGCCGTGGCAGGGAACAGCTGCGGCCTTGTGTTCTCAGGGGAGGAGGCGCCGCCTCAGCCATCCAGACACCTCGGCGCTGCCCCGGCTCAGAGCGGCACGCGGGGCCACCTCTGCTGCCCGACGCCCTCACACACACCGCCACGGACTCGCGCGTCTGTTCACAGACTCACGCGGTCACTCGGCCGTTCATTCACAAGCCGCTCACGCACCCACTCACAGATTCACTCATTCATTCACTCAGTCATTCATGCATTCACAATCCACCTAGATTCAGTCAGTCACTCACGGATTCATTCATTCATTCACTCACTCATTCATGCATTCACAATCCACCCAGATTCAGTCAGTCACTCACGGATTCATTCACTCGCACACCACTCAGTCACAGATTCATCCAGTCAGTCACTCACTTACACATCTGCTCACAGATTCACTCATACACTCAGGCGTTCCCACGCTCACTCACTCACTCATTCATTCACGCGCTCACTCACTCATTCACCTACACATCCACTCACTCACTCACTCACTCACGTGGTCACTCGCTAATTCATTCACTCACTCACTCACTCACTCACACATTCACTCACTCACTCATTCACTCAAACATTCATTCACACATGAACTCATTCGTTCATTCACTCACACTTCACTCATTCATTCATTCACTCACTCACTCACGTGGTCACTCGCTAATTCATTCACTCACTCACTCACTCACATACTCACTCACTCACACATTCACTCACTCACTCACTCACTCAAACATTCATTCACACATTCACTCATTTGTTCACTCATTCACTCACTCACACTTCACTCATTCATTCATTCACTCACATTCACTCACTCACTCACGCATTCACTCACCCACACATTTACTTATTAACTCACTCACATTTACTCATTCATTCATTCACTCACTCATTCACTCATTCACTCACTCACTCGTTCACTCACACATTCATTCACACATTCACTCATTTGTTCACACATACTCACACACTCACACATTTACTCATTCATTCATTCACTCATTCACTCATTCACCCACGCACTCACACATTCACTTACCCGTTCACTCACACATTCACTCACTCATTCACTCACTCGATCTCTCACTCATTCATTCACTCACACATTCATTGTGGGTCTTTCCTGGAAGCCAACTGCAGCCCGGCCTAGGATGGAGGCAGAGAGCAGGAGGGCTGGTTAGACGGGTGGGTTCATTCATTTATTCACCACTGAGTGAGCCTTTCTGAGGAGCCTGTGGGCTGCAGCACGCAGGTGGCTGACTAGGTGGACGCATGGATGGGGCGCACATGGTAGCCAGGCCTCCAGCTGCTGCCCTGCCGGACACGGAGACACCTGGGGGCTCAGTGTCCCCCTCTCTGAGCAGGCGCGTGGAGGACAGCTCTGCCTGCTGCAGCCTTTTCCAGGACTCGGGAAGGAGCTGGAGGGTGGAGGCTGCGGGGATGAGGGCTCACACTGCCTGAGCCCCTGTCGTGTGCCTGGCCCAGTGCCGCTAATGGGTCCCCTTGAGAGACCAGAGAGAGCACAGGAGTCATTGCCCTGAAGGCGCCCGGGAAGGTGGGGACAGGCTACAGGCCATCAGAGCCCAGGGAGGACCAGACACAGGAATCATGACACTCAGACCATGGGCTCTGGACCCGGGCCTGGAGGCTAGACCTGGACCATGAGCACTAGACCTGGACCGGCGTCACTAGGCCTACACATGGATGCTGGCTGTGTAGCGGGTGTCCTAGATCTGGGCCACAGATGCTGGACCAAGACTGTTAGTGCTAGACGTGGCCGTGGATGCAGGACCAGGAGTACTAGACCTGGACAGTTGGTGCTGGACCTGAACCACAGAGGCTGGACCTGGAGCACAGACCCTGACCTGGGCTGCAGCGGGTAGAGGGGAAGGGGGCCTCTGAGTGGAGGCAGCCCCCTGCCCTGCCTCACCTCCAGTTTCCCATGGGTCCCCAGCTCATCTATTCCCAAGTTTTACACCTACCACAGCAGGGATGATGCCCTAGAATCTGTGCTGGGACATGAGGTCAATACATCCAAACCCAGCCCCCTCTGTCCACCTGGCCTTCTGTCCCCACCACGAACCCTGTCAATTCCATGTTAACCCAGAAGCCTGGCACCGTGGCACATAACCTATAATCCCAGTACTTGGGAGACTGAGACAGGATCGCAGGTAGAGACCAGCACGTGGTAACTTAGCAAAACCCTGTCTCAAAATAAAAAATAGAGCCGGGCATGGTGGTGCATGCTTGTAATCCTAGTACTTGGGAGGTTGAGACCGGAGGATCCGGGTTCATGGCCAGCCTCAGCTATTTAGTGAGGCCCTCTGCAACTTAGTGAGACCCTGTTTCAAAATAAAGAATAAAAAATAGGGCTGGGGGTATAGCTCGGAGGTAGAATGCCCCTGAGTTCAATCCCCAGTACCAAAAAAATAAAAAATAAAAAATAGAGCCAGGCATGGTGGTGCACACTTGTTTTTTTTTTTGGTTTTTTTTTTTTTTGCGGTACTGGGGATTGAACTCAGGGGTGTTCTACCTCCAAGCTACACCCCCAGCCCTATTTTTTATTCTTTATTTTGAAACTGAGTCTCACTAAGTTGCAGAATGCCTCACTAGGTAGCTGAGGCTGGCCTCGAACCCGGATCCTCCTGTCTCAGCCTCCCGAATGCTGGGATTACAAGCGTGCGCCACCACGCCCGGCTTGCTTAGTTCTTAATAGGTTTGAGACAAATGGCATTTCTTAGGAATTGTAAAATACTATGCTTGGGAGCAAGGGCATTTTCACTTGAACTGTAGGTGTGTCTGGCTGGCGAGCGGGTTGGGGATGTACTAGACAAGGCCTGGCTACTTGGAGGTAGGGAGACACACATGCTCAAAAAACTAATAAAGAAGCCGGGCGTGGTGGCGCACGCTTGTAATCCAAGCATTTGGGAGGCTGAGATTGGAGGATCCGGGTTCATGGCCAGCCTCAGGTACCTAGTGAGGCCCTCTGCAACTTAGTGAGACCCTGTTTCAAAATGAAGAATAAAAAATAGGTCTGGAGGTATAGATCGGAGGTAGAACGCCCCTGAGTTCAATCCCCAGTACCGCAAAAAAAAGGCGGGGGGGCTGGGGTGTAGTCAGAGGTAGAACACCCCTGGGTTCACCCTTCAGTACCACACAAAAAAGAAAAGAAAGAAAGGAAAGAAAAGAATAACCCAGAATCCCCGGTCTCACCCTCCCCTGCTGCTCCAGGCCCGGACCAGGTGCCACATCGGCTCCTTTCTGCAGCAGCGAGCTTCCTCCGCCTGATCACGGCCCCACGGCTCCCACCCCACGGGGCAAATGGCAATCCTGCCCTTGGGCCGCCAGGCCTGGAGCCCAGGCACCACACTGGCCACCTCTGACCTACGGGGCCCAAACAGGGCAAGGGGCGTGCTCGCTAGCACTCAGAATCATAGAAGTACAGGGCTGGGGGGGTATCCCCTCGGCACTCATCCTGCACAGAGCCTCTGGTCCAGCTCCCGCAGGGCCGGGCGCCCTGGGGCACTTTGTAGCGGCCTGGTCAGGTGACCCTGGCTGGCCAATCGGGGCGTGCTTGTGCTGGGGGGCAGGGGGGGCAGCCAGGCCTCCTCATCTCCCCTGAATTGACCCTGGGGAAGGGATGGGTGCTCACCTGCCTTGGTGAGTCGTGTGCTGAGGACAGCTGAGCCTGTGTGGTGGTGCCGGCATTTACACCCATGGGGTCAATCCAGCCAGCCCAGAGGGAGTGGCGCATGGACCTGGTAGCAGGACAGGGGACCGCTGACCCTGGGATCTCCCGGCCCTGTGGAGAGGGTGGGGGGAGGCGAGCATCCCAGAGGGCCTTTGGCTGTTTCTGTTCCTGCCCCGCCCCAGACCAGCAATGGCGCTTCCCCCTGGGGAGCATAAGGGGGTCCTTGTCCTTGGCTTTAGCTCCCTGGCCACCCTCAGGGCACTTGGCCACCGTGACCTAACAGAGACCCACCCACACCGTGCTCCTGGCTGCATCTGCGCTGGTCTTGGTGGGCTTCCTGCAGGGGCACTTGAAGTGGTTGCTATGCCTGCTGGCCTCCTGTCTCCACCGGGAGCTCTGTCCAGGGGTTTTCTCTGTGGGACAGAGGAGACAGCCATCTCCAGGTGACCCGGTCCCCTACACCTTGAACTTAGACGGACAGGCGTGTCCTAGGAGCCTGGGCACCATGTTCAGAGAAGTGGACGGCCGGGCCGCTGACGGCTGGCAGAGGCTGCTGGGATTTGGCGGAAGCCGGGGCAGGCGGCCGGCGGGTGGCCTGGCAGGTCCTGGAAATCCTCACTTCCTGTTTTCCCAACAAAGGACCTCTGTCCCCCCAGGAAGGCCACTGGCCCGCGGTGGCGGACACGCCTTTTCCGTAAACAGGGCTGTTTTCCTTTCTTCTTCTCTACACAATAACAGCGGCCCCGGCCCCCATCCTGCCGCCTGGCACCGCCGGCCACGGGGCCCAGGCAAGCCTGGGCAGGGAGCGTCCAGCAGGACAGACTCTCCTGGGCCAGGCGGCCACCCCGCCACCCTGGGACTGGGGATCGCGGTTTGCCCGCTGTACTGAGGCCAGGGCGCCAGGGACAGGAGTTCAATGCTGCCTGCCCCACTGGCCAGCTGGGAGTGGGGCTGGGTGGGGTCCATGAGGGGCTGTGTCCCCCTCGTGACCCTCATGGCAGTACCTGGAGCAGAGGGCCAGGCTGGGGTCCATGCAGTGCTAGAATCCTGGGAGGGGAGGGGGTCCAGGGCCTCCCTCCAGGGGGACCTCCCTCTACCCTGGCAGGGGAGCTTCACAGGAGACCTCGGGGATCGGAGAGTGCTGGATATGTCAGCACCCCTGAATGGGCCCACAGGAGCAGCTGAAGTGTGAAGGATGCAGGCCAGCCTGGCAGAGGGGAGGGAGGGCCACTTCCTGGCCCTGGTCTGAGGACAGCCTCCCTCTCCTCCCTGGGGCTGGGGCAGGGCAGTGAGGGCTGCAGGGACAGCGCTGAGTCTGTCTGGAGGGCACATGGGGCGGGGGCCCTCTGAGCGCCGGCCGGAGGGGGCAGGACAGGCACAGTGCCCGCGCGTGCTCTGAGCAGGCAGTGTGCGGCCGTGTGGGGATTGTGGGCGCGGGGGCTCAGGGCCTGAATGGGCCTGTGTGAGGGGCTGGGGCTATTTATAGTGGCTCCTGCTATTAATAGTGGTGTGGAGGGTGAATGGACAAAGCTGCCCCTGCCCTCTGGTGTGGGGGTGGGGCCATTCTCTGCGGAGACACCCGAGGCTGGTACCAGCCCCCGGCCAGGCTGCAGACAAGGGCCACTGTTGTCTGGCACCAGCTGAGCCAGGGTCCATGGTTCACCTGGTCCACTCTGTCCAGCCACACTGCACCCCAATGGGAGGGGGGTGCCGATGGTGGGGCAGGGACCTCAGCAGCTGGGCACCAGGCTGGAGCAGGATGCTGAGAACAGGGTCCAACCTGGTTCCCAGGTGGCAGCCCCGGAGGGCCGGGGTTGGCCAGGTGTCCCCACAGTGGCCTCGGGTCACAGGAGGGGTGGGCCCCAGGCTGGTGGGCGGGCCCCAGGGCCCCTGCTAACACGGGCTGCTCCTTTGAAACTGCAGAAGCCACAGGGCTGGTGGAAAGGTCAGACCCGAGCCTGAAGCGAGGGTGTGGCCCGCCCGTGGTCAGCGTCGGGCTCCCGGGGAGGTCGAGTGCCCTGTCTCCGCGAACCCAGCCCGGCTGCAGACCGATGCTGCTCGCCACCCGGACTTCGAGAACCCCCGCCGGGCGCTGAGACTGACCAGGGGCGGTCACCTGCGGCCAAGTGCTTTCCAAGAAGGTCAGGGCCTCTGCCCCGCCTGGAAAGCTCGGGTGTCACCGCCTCTGCGGCTCCTCGCTCCCGCGGAGGGGGTTCCCGCAGCCGGGGACGCGGCCTTGTCCCCGCCCCATCTCCGCCGTCCCCTCCCGCCTCCCGGGGAAGCCCGCGGACGCTTCCGGCGCCGCCCCTTCCCGGCAGCTGCGCTCGCTTCCCGCCAGTCCTCCCTCCCGCCGCGCCCCTGCCGGGGTGGTGCGGGGCAGGCCGGCCCAGAGGGCGCCCCCGTCTGCTGCCTCCACGCCCAGGGTTCTCCAGGGCGATCTGTGCAGCCCGGGCCGAAAGGATGCGCGGGGCAGGCGGCGGGGACGCAGCCTGGAGCGGCCTGCGCAGAGCCGGGCCTCGGCAGCGGCTGGGGGCGAGGCCTGCAGTTCCTCTCCTGCTCCCGGGGGAGGTGCGCCCGACCTGGTCCTGCCTTCTGGGAGCTTCTCTCTAAAGAACCCCGGAGATCAGGAGGAGGGGCTCTGCGGAGGCGGGTCCCCCCCAGCCAGACTCCCTGCAAAGCCAGCCGTGGCGAGGGTTCTAAGCCCTCTGCACCCAGGCGTATAGGCGCACAGCATCCTGAGCAGCGGGCTCTTCCTGCAGAGGACCTAGGACCCAGGCGCTGCCCCTCTCCAGTCCCCTCCCCACCCAATGCTCAGCTGCAACCCCCGGGGCCATCAAGGGCTTGGTCAGCTGCCCCTGGTCTGTGGGCTTAGCAACAGGCCGACACCCCCAGTCACCCCACTCTGTTCTGTCCTGTCCCAAGAGGCTGGCTGGACCCCCCACCCCCACCCCAGGCCTGTCTGTCTCTGCAGCCCTGGCCCTAAGGACCAAAGGATCAGGGTTCCCATGGGCCAGGAGGAAGGCAGAGGGAGGCATCCCGGGGGTTCACCAGGAGTCCAGAGCAGCAGGATGTGGGGGCCCCAGGAGACAACCCTGGACCAGGACCTTGGCAGGCAGAGGCCCAGTTGTGACTGTCCCTGCACTGAGAGGGTTGAGGAGGAGGGACAGGCAGGTGTCAGCTTTCTGTGGTCTCTAACAAGCATGGCAGGTGTCAGTCAGCTCTCCGTAGCTGGCAAACACCTGAGGCTCTTGGGCCTGGGCTTTGTAGGTTTCCTCCCCCGCACCTCGGCCCCTGGCTTAGGCCTGTGGTAAGGTGCGCAGCATGGTGGGCGTGGAGTCACTCATGGGCAGGGAGTGAGAGGAGGGAGGGGCAGGGTCCCCCTGACCTGAGGCCTGCCCGCCCCCAGGCCCCTTCTAACAGCTCACAGCCCCCACAGCACCAGGCCATGGGGCCGAGGCTGGCTCCACAATGCTTCAGAAGCCATCATGGAAAGGGGGGACAGAGGCCAGGGAACAAGGACTCAGTGCACCCAGTAGGGCAGCAGGCAGCTGGGGAAGGGTGGGCACAGCCAGGTCTCGGCCCCTCGGAGCTGCCAGAGGCCCTCCGCCACCAGCAGGCTACGTCTGCCCCGGCTGGGAGGTGACACACGTTCCCACGCTTACGACTGCACCCTTGGACACTAGGCCAAGGACTAAGTCACGATGCATCCCAGCAGGGACAGCTGGCCCACTGAGGAGCGGAGGGCCGTTCCCCCAGGAGCCGCAGAGTCCCGCAGGAGAAGCTGCAACCGGGGGACCAGGCGCATCTTGTCGGTCACGTCACGGCCCCCCAGGAGAGGGTGGGGACTCTCTGCTAGAAGGCTCCCCGCAGCTGGGGGACACCCATGAAGAGGGCAAATGCCAAGATGGCCGTAGAGACATTGAGACGGGGACTGCACGGCCTGGGGGTGGGCCGGAAGGTGGACGGATCACGGGAGAGGCAGCACGCTCCTGGGAGGGTGTGCCCTGGACCGTAGCCGGAGGGACCCGCCGGGAGAGGCCCCGGCACCAGGAAGCTCCTGGCAGGCTGCACCGGGGGTGGGGGAAGTGACAGTGAGGTGGACGGTGGCACAGGTGGCCGTGCCTGGCAGTGGGTTGGCGTGGGCCCCAGGAGCTGAGCCACACAGGTAGTAGAGAGGTTTAACAGAATGCCGGGCGTGGTGGCTCACGCTTGTAATCCCAGTATTTGGGAGGCTGAGACGGGAGGATTCAGATTCGCAGCCAGCTGCAGCTACTTAGTGAGACCCTGTTTCAAAATAAAGAATAAAATATAGGGCTGGGGGTGTAGCTTGGAGGGAGAATGTCCCTGGATTCAATCCCTAGTACTGCCAAAAAAAAAAAAAAAAAAAAAAAAAGAAAAGAAAAGAAAAAAAATGCGGTGTTCCAGGCTGGGGAGATGGCAGGCCTAGCAGGGAACTCGGGTTGTAGGGTGGAAGAAATCAAGGATGTGTGACGGGAGGGCAGGGCGGTTGACCGGTCAAGAGGCTCTTCGCCTAGTTGCCAAGGGGAGGCTGGGTCCCTACAAGGAAGCTGCTGCCTCGGTGACCGTGCACAGAGCAGGGGGACCCTGGCATTTGGAGGGCCGAGGGGCACAGGGCTCGGCTGGCACTGGCGTGAGGAGGTCCAGGGCGTCATCGTGGCTCCTGCTGGGGGCTGTCCACAGGGGCCAGGCTCCACCGCCGACAGAGTCTGCACAGTCCTAGGACAGAGGGGGGCGGGCATGCCTGCAGGTGGACTCTGCCCTTGGCCACCGTGACGGGGACATCCAGTGCTGTCCTCAGCAACTGTCTCCACCTAGGACAGAAGATCACGGTTGACTCGAGCTGGGGGTCATCAGGGACACTTTTTTTTTTTTGTGATACTAGGGATTGAACTCAGGCATTCTACCTCCGAGCTACACCTCCAGCCCTATTTTTTATTCTTTATTTTGAAACAGGGTCTCACTAAGTTGCAGAGAGCCTCACTAAGTAGCTGAGACTGGCTGCAAACCTGGATCTCAAGTCCTAGGATGACAAGCATGTGCCACCACACCTGGCTCTTATTCTTTATTTTGAAATGGGGTCTAAGTTGCAGAGGGCCTCACTAAGTAGCTAAGGCTGGTTGTGAACCTGCCGTCCTCCTGTCTCAGCCTCCCAAGTACTGGGATGACAAGCGTGCACCACCACACCTGGCTAGGGACACGGTTAAGCTAGTGTGTGCTCTTCGCCTTAACGCAGGAGGATCGACGCTCACGTTTATGCGAGGGCACACTCAGCCCCTCCGAGCTGCTGTGACTCTGCTGGACGTCCCGGCACATCACCCAGGGCCTCGTGTCCATGATCCTGTGCTCCTGACACCGGGTGCCTGAGAAGCAGCAAGTACTCTGGGTCCTTGTGGGGCACGTGCGCTGGACGAGACTTCCTCCCAGAGAGCGCGTGGCTGAACCTCGATTCCTACGCTACTGAGAGCTCGGCGTCTGGAAGGCTGCCGGGCCGGTGTGGTGTGTTCCACACTCAGGAGCCTGCCACAGCCCCACACCAACGGGGGACACAAAAGGCAGCTGTGACGGGGCACGGAGCAGGAGCAGGCCACGTCACATCAGTCCAACCCTGTGGACCGAGGGGCTGGGTGGGACCCTCGGGGTTTACAGCCAAGTGCCTATGGAAGGCCCTGTGCGCAGACCCGGGTGTGGGGAGCTGGGGCGGTTCCAGGGCCCCGTGGAGATGGAGTTTCTGGCCGTGGACACCCCGCGATGGCTCCTTGAGACCTGCCCCGTGGTGAGGTTGGGTGAGCCCAGGACAGTCACCACCCGGTGGACAGTCTGCACCCAGGATGGCAGAACACAGCACAGTGTCCGCGCCGGTGACCCAGACCTGCGTGGGCTGCACCACGCGGCACGCACTGCCGTGCACCTTTGCTTGACCCTGGGCTCAGGGGTCGCTGTGACCAGCTGGTGTGGTTCGGGGTGCAAGGTGACGGGGTCAGCTGTGTGATGGGTGTGGGAAGGGGCGTGGCTGGGGCTGGGAGGAGGTGGAGATAGTAGGGACGAGAGGTCTGGGGGTCAGGTAGATGCACCAGGCATGTGGACTTTTTTTTTTTTTGTGGTACTGGGGATTGAACTCAGGGGCATTCTACCTCAGAGCTATACCCCCAGCCCTATTTTTTATTCTTTATTTTGAAACCGAGTCTCACTAAGTTGCAGAGTGCCTCACTAAGTAGCAGAAGCTGGCCATGACCCTGGATTCTCCCGTCTCAGCCTCCCAAGTACTGGGATTACAAGTGTGCACCACCATGCCCAGCTCATGTGGACATTTAAAGTCCACCTTAGCACCCCCTGAGCATACCCAGACTGGAAGAGGTCTTGGGGAACTGGGGCGACCAGATGACCCGGCGGGTGGCAGCCACCAGCCCCTCATTGTTCTCGACACAGGGACCACATGACCCGAAGGCTTAGACGGAGGGGAAGAGGCAATGGACTCACAGCAGGCCTCCATGAGGCTGCCTCCACGTCAGAGCGGTGCCCAGGATAGCCCCTCCAGGGGGCTGGCCACCGCTCTGCCCCATGGGGCCGGATCCCTCCCCACAAGACCATGGTGGGCGCCTTGCCCATCTCTCCACCATGCTGACCCCAGGCTGGCCTTCTGTGCTCTGCTGACCCCTGGTGCTGAGCAGGATCCCTGCACCCCCCCCCCCCCCCGCTGCCTGCTGGAGCACCCCGCCCCCCACAACCAAAGTGATCCCACACTCACACCATCCCCCGCCCTGGACGCAGGATGGCTGACTTGCAGCGCCCCTGGAAGACTGTAGC
>PVLC010010998.1:0-48559 GCA_004027655.1 Graphiurus murinus
TTCAATTATATCTGTTCTCTCTTATTCTCCTTGAACATATCTCCTACCCCTTCCTCTCCTTTCACCCATTTCTTTTTCTAGGTAGATGTAATTTTCCTCTTTGTAAATTGGATTATATGGAATTCCTTCCCTAGTTCAATTTTCTGATAGCTTTTCTAAAGCTCAACTGGTTTTGCCTATCAGTTTCTGATTAACACTATATTTCAACTTTAGTATCAGAATCTATCTTATAAAAAAGAACACAGAGAAGGGAGATAGGGTGGAGGGTATAACAGAAATATTTGGAAGAACAGAAAAGAGGCAGTGGTAAAGAAAAAAAGACTTTAGAAACTGAGATAAAGAATTATCTTATCTTGGTTTTTATCCATTTCCTCTGAAGGACCCATAAATCCCCAATGGTAACTGGCCATAGGCTTGTAGGAAGAGCCAATTGAAAACCTTCAGATGAAATGAGCAGTGAGAGGAGAAACTTCCTGATAAGAGCTATTTTAAATGCCTTTTTAAAATAGCTCAAATTAGTTATAATAGAAACTTTTATAAAAATTCTAAAATCTGAGAATAATGTAGAAATGCTTCCTTCTTAAGAGAGATAGCAGCCTATTTCTTTAGAATTCAAGAGTTGAGAGGGTTAAACACAAAACCTAAACCAAGAAAAATTATCATTCTTGGTACAAGTTTTTGATACAATCCATTCAGAAAAATAATATTTACTTAGCCCATTATTTATTATTAATCAGAGATCACATTAAAATTGTAGAAGCCAGAATATTTTACTTTCAGTTGGTGGTATAAAGAGGGATTTCTTTTCTTTCTACTCATTGGAAATCTTTATTTAGATACATTCTCCAAAATTTTAAGAAAAGTTATTTTAAATTTGTGACTTCAGTTTCACATGATTTCCTTCTGGTATAGAACAACTGTAGAAGGACGTTATAGTTAGGATATGCTAGGTTATGCCATAACAACAAATAACCCCCAAATGTGAGTGGCTTCAAGTTCATGCTACATGGCTTACTGTTCCTGCTACATGTTTACATTTGATTAGCTGGTAGTTTTGACTTGAGGCTGACTAAATAGTAAATAATCACTATTTTAAACATTATAGGATTTTATGACAGAGGGAAAGAATGCTTTAAAATGTCTTGTATCATCAATTTAGTGTTCCACTCTTATAAAAAAAACTCATTCACCCATTTATTCATTCACGCAGTAACTATGTATTAAGTGCCTAAATAGATAGACAGGTAATATTTAAGGTTCTGAGAATACATCATTGGAAAAGAAAAACATACAATGAAAACTTTCAAAGCAAAAATTACACTATACCAAATTAAACAAGGAAGGCTTTATTTAGAGCTTCTATGGTATAGGAGAGAGACCAAAACTCAGTCTGAATTCAACTCAGATCCAAAAGACAGGGAAATCTTTAAAAGCTGTGGTGGGGGGGTCATGGGCCCTCTTCATTTGCTAACTGACATTACCCAAAGGAAAAGGTAGTTTTACAACTTGGAGCAAAGTGCCGGCCTGCTGAAGGTAGACTATTCACCAGAGACTGGGAGATAATTTACCTTCCTTGATAATTACATTTCAGAGAGATGGCTTTAAGATTCTTACAAAAGACAGCCCTGAGTTGTAAAACTGGAAAGATTCTTTGAAACATTTCCATCTCAAAAGGGCAATAGTTTTTCTAAAGTAAATAAATGTGCTAAGAAAAGGGAGGAAAGAGATCTCTGTGGTTAGGCCATCAACATTCTGTAAGGGATGGGATGAGAGGTAGGTTAGGGGACTCAAGGCTGGAATACACTTGCCTAAGATATTGTAAAGCTGAGGAAAACATCAAGGTTATCTTGGTCAAAACTAAAAGCATAGCGACTATAGTTAACATGATGTATACTTGAAAATCGTTAAGAATTCATCTAACATGCTCTTGATTTGAGGAGGACAGATTTCAATAACACAGGAAATTAGCAGTTGCCCCTCTACAGAAACATCAATTAGAACTACTATCCACATGTGAAAACACATTCATAAGAGCTAAGGAAATCAGGTGTGAGATTACAATATCTGGGTATATCACAGAAATAAGAGAAGATGCACTGAAGAGGATAGAAAGGAGAGTTTTATATTACCTATGATACCCACCCTTTGAACCAAGACAGCACAGGAGAGAGAGAGAGAGAGAGAGAGAGAGAGAGAGAGAGAGAGAGAGAGAGAGAGAGAGAGAAAGTGACCTTCTACATGTACATGAGGGAAAGAGTAGAAAATGACACTAGACTTTGCCTCAGACTTCAAAATCAGGCCTACCTCAGTAAAATCCAGGGCTAGGCAGGGCTCACAGCCCCGAACTCCAGGCCCAAATCTTGGGCCTTGAGGTCTACCTCACTGTGAGATTAACCATAGCAGGTGTTCTCTCTAGGCATCAGGCTCACTCCAGTACCCGGATTATTCCCCAAGTACTCAAGTTCTAGAAGCAGGCCATCTCCAAATGTTCTTTCTAGACTTCCAAGCAGCAAGCTGGCCTCACTGCTATAAGCCCAGGCTTGCCCCTGCATCAGGATAGCCCACTGGCCCTAGGGTTTATGCTCATCCTAGCACCAGACTGAACCCCACAATCTTAGTCATCAGACTGACACCCAGGGACCCAGCATCCAAGTCAGCCTCTGCAGATACAGACGCAGCGTACCCAGTGCCAGGTCAACCCCGACGGTCCCATACTCCAGTTCTACCCTAGGTCCCATACCTTCCCAGATCTAGGTAGATCCATATATCCTCAGGCTTCAGGCCAGCCCCAATGTGAAATAGATACTCAGTTTCAGGTACCAGGCTGGCACCATTTAATACAGATTCTAGTCCTGCTCAGGGTCTAACAAGTCCCTGCAACTCTTCCCTCCAAGCCAGCTCCTTTGTCCATATGTCCCAGGAGAACCAAGGTCTAGTTTCATTCCAGTATAACCCATAAATGATCTATCTCTGGTAGACACAGGCTGAAGAACCACACCCTATAGGCCCAGGTTCTAGTCCAGGCTTCATAGCCCTAAGATTTATTGCTTACCTAGCCTCTTGGCCAGCACTTGAATAACCAGACAATTCCCCACAGCCCCAGGCCCCAGTCCATCCTTTGTGTCTTCAAGCACCAGACCAGCACACATGATTCCATGTTCTACACTAGCCTCTATGGCCCTAAGTTCTATGTATACCCCATTACCATACAAATCTCAAGTTCCAGGCTAGACCCCATAACCCCAAGCTTCAGTAGACCCAGGAAATGGGCCTATTCCAAGAGAATCAGAGTAAGTCCCATTCTAACCTATAGAGTTGATGAGACATGCATTAATCATATCTGATCATGGATTTAATCTGAGAAAGAGAAAGGTATGAGTAGTAGCATCATGTAGCTAAGGTATATGAAATGAAGGAAGGATCAAGGAATTTGGGAATAGGGATTAGGATATGGAGGGGGGGAATCTAGACAGATGAGATGTTGTAATTAGACAGAGGTTTACATATATTGACATTATCTAGAATTGTCAATATTGATGCTATCTCAAGTATTTGATATTGAACTTGTTTTATCAGAATCACCTAAAAAACAGATATGGATTTCTGTACTCCATACCCAAAATTCTCATTCAGTGGGTTCTGATTCAGGAGACCCAAGATTTTTAATTTCTATGAAGAATGATTTTCTTGTATAATGCTTAAGGTACATACATTTTGAAAACTACCAATCTAGCAAACAAAAGTAGGATAAGTATGGAGAAAGAAACAATGTCAAGATCATTAAGGAGAGAAGCTTAATGAACTAACAGTCCAGCATGTTGGAGAAATTTATTGAAATGAATTGAGACAACAATAATAGAGAACCAAGAACTAATATTCCTAAGAAACTATGGGTTAAGATCTAGAATTTGGGGTATACATGTACCTAGAAAGATATATAGAGAGATTAGATTACATACTGTTCTGTTTATCATTACAAAATAATTCTAAGTTTTCAAGATTAAAATATCCAGTACAAAACAATAGGTGTAATTGCTATGGTCTGAATGTTTGTGTCCTCCCTAAATTAATATATTGATACTCTATTCTCCAATGTGATAGTATTTGAAGGGGCCTTTGGAAAATTAAGCAATGAGGCAGAGCCTTTACAAATGGTATTTGTGCCCTTACAACAGAAGCTTGTCTGTTTGCTATAATGAGTCTTTATCATAAGATTTTTTCATTTTAATAAATTATTCTTAAAAACATTTGAAGGCCCTCTATACTATGCTGATGAGAACTAATCCAAATTCCACTGAAGAACCTTAAATGCTAGGGAATTCACCACCTAGTTATGTACTTGAATAGCTCCAACTTTTAGAAAGTTCTTCTTACACTAAGCCAAAATCTGCCTCTCTATAACTTTGATCAATTGGTTCACATTCTTGCTTTGGGCTATTTAATTGCTAGTAGAGATTTTAGTTGCTTCCCTAAAGGCAGAAGACTTAATGTTTTGTAACTGTTATTGATCTTTGGCCAGTGTTGGCCTGTAGCTGGGGCAGCTAGATAATTTATTTCTCTTTGAGGTTCTCTGATACTATTTCTGGGCTACATTTTCTGTTTTACTTCTTGAAGCTTTCATTTCTTTATGCAAAGAAATCTGAACACATGATTTCTTTTTTTTTTTTTTTTTTTTTTGGTCTGTGAGCTACACTTTTTTGTATAGATACCAATTAGCTCTTAATTAGTAAGTGTGTGGGTGAAAGGGCACAAATGCATATTTATAGCTCAAATGAAAGCTCAAGACAATTTATATTAAATATTATGGAAATCTTTGTAACAGTAATATTAGAAAATTAAGTAATGAAACAAGCTGTCAAGAAAGGTTGCCTAATGACTGTCACTAGAGGTATTCAAGGCAGAAATAGCCACCTGTTGGAAAATGATGGTTTCAAGCTAATTATATCTTCTAGCTATCATTTGTAGATGTACATGCAGACTACCCTCTTCAAGTTATTTAAATTTTAGTGATTCTAAAAGGCTTATTTTAAGCATAGTCATATAAACATATTCCTAAACCATTCCATCAATAGCGATTCTAAAAACTGCTATAAAATACTTAGAATTTTCACTCCTAGATTTAATCCTTGGGAAATAATCTGAAAAATCAAACCAAACAAAAGTAAGATAAACAACAACAAAAAGAAAATAGGTGCACAAAAATGTTCACCATAGCATTATTTATTGAAGTATAATATAAAAACTTAAATGCCTAGACACAATAAAATGGTAAATAAAATATAGTGAATTCATGAAAGAAACTATTGGGTAATTACTTAAGTTGTTGTCATGGTTTTTACTAAAACAGAGATAGCTTACTGTTCTAATATTAAATATTCCAAGGTTGCATATAAAATATTATTTCAACTATGGAGAAACTGTACAGAAAAAATCATGGAGCAATTCCAGTAAAATAAAGGAACTGTTTTCTGTAAATCATAACTCCTCTGCTACAAACATCTAGAAAGGCTTAGGTAAAAATATGTGAAAAACAAAGATAAACAATTTAAATAGGAATTTAAATTTAGCAAAAGGGAAAAGGAGAATCCACACATGCTAAAATAAAAAGCAAACTCAGTACCAAAATAATTAGCTTTAGCTAATGCTTATAGATCCAGAACAGTGATTCAGGATATAAGTTTTAAAATGTGAGACTGAGTTTATAATACTCGTAAAGATATGATGGGCGTGTGTGCATGCACATACATACACACACACACACACACACACACACACACACGTAATATTTTGCATGCAACATAGAAGACAAAGATAAGCAAAGACAAACATCTTCACAACAATTGAAAAGAAAAGACAAATTATCTACAATGGAAAGGCAATTAGAGACAAAAGATATCTCAGATTAGTTTAGAGCCACAAGACAGTAGACTCACATTTTCAAAGACCTAAAAACCAAGAAATATAAACCCAAGTCTATGCCCAACTAAACCATCTTTTAAGAATAGAAGCAAGATAAAAATATTTGCAGAAAAAAAATAATTACAGGCAAACTTTCTTAATCACTGGTAGTGACTATAAAATATACCAGAAAAGGGGAAATTAAACCCTTAAAGGTGACATGGGATTAATTAAGTAATGCATGTGCAGAAACTGACTGACCTGTGGATTACCATATTTTCCTTGACTATAAAACTCAAAATATCCACTTCAGACATAATGACAAATAATGATTGAAAATAAATTAATGGAAAGTTGTGGGCAAGGAGTTGAGGCAAAAGGCACAGTCAGGGGAAAAGAGATGTTTTATTATGATTAAAAGAACAATTTTCCAGGAATATGCGTAACTTGAACCAAAGTGGACACAAAAATCTTAGCATTAAAAATGTGAATCAAAAAATCAACAAAACAGAGAACATATGGGAAGATGATGGAAGTAAAAAGTGCCAGCACTCTACCTACCCACCTCAATGAGAACTGCACTAATAGAATCTGTCTGGTGTTACTGTATTGGAACTCCAGATTCTGTTAATGGCTTGCAACTTCCGGGGAAGGCTTGAATGGTAAATCTCCATTAACACAGTCAATCACAGTTCTCAATTCTCAGTACAGTAGCAATTACTCATGCTCCACCCCATACCATGGCAGAAAGTTGTGTATGTATTCCTGAAGTAGTCTGCACATGGCTTGTAGGAACTAGGCTGGGTAAAAAGGAGCCTATTCCCTAAGTATCAGAGATCTGTGTTCTGATACCTGACTGTTGCTTCTGACCATAGATGTATAGACCAAAAGGTGGTAGCCATTGTTATAATAGCACATTCTTCCATTGTTTTAGTCCCCTTCTCTCTCTTGGTGAAGTGATTTTATGAGGTTTTAAAGGGACAATAACTTTGCTTTTATCCCTGCCTTCATTTTTCTCTTTTTCTCCTTTTGGAAGCCAGACATTGAAGACTGGGACATTCAAAAGCAACTGCATATACGTCCTAAATTAGAAAGCCATTGTGCATTCCCAAAGGAATACTCAGGCTCAGAAAAGACCTAGAAGACATTAAATTTATGCCTTGTGCTAATCCTTAGCACAGAGACAACCTACAACAATTTTTAAAATAAACATAAAACAATGATTCCTAGGAAGGGAGCAAATTTTATTTCCAGAGCTAGCATATTATTAAGCAGAAATGTGTAGCTTTCTACAACAATAGCAACAAAAACCACAAGGTTTACAAGGAAATGAGAAAGTATGATCCATGCAAAGGAAAAATATAAACTAATAGGCACTATTTCTAAAAAAACTAATAGGAGATCTATCAGACAGAGATTTTAAATAAACTGTTGTTTTCTTTTGGCTTTTAGTATTCAAGATTGAACATAGGAAAGGCTTTAACACTGAGCTACATCCCCAGCCACAACCCCACTTTAATTTTATTTGGAGACAGGGTCTTACTAAATTGCCCAGGCTGTCCTCCAACTTTCAATCTTCCTGCCTCAGCCTTCCAAGTAGCTGAGATTATAGGCATGCACCACCACACCTGACAAATAAACCATCTTAAATATGCTCAAATAACTAAAAGAATAAGGGGAGAAAGCCAAGAAAACAAGGTAAAGAACAAAACAGAAATATCAATAAAGTAATATGAAACCTAAAAGGAAACAAAAAAGAAATTTTAGAGCTGACAGAAATCTTAAAATTCCACTAGAGAGATTTAAATAGGGAGAAAATTCAGCAAACCCAAAGATAGAACAGTGGAAATTATCACGTCTGAAGAACAGAGTAAAAAAGATTGAAGAAAAGTAAACAGCCTAAGGGGCCTATAAGACACCATTAAGCAGATCAACATATGCACTGTGGGAATGCCAAAAGAAAGAGAAGAGCAGAGAGAATATGTGAAGAAATAATGGCTGAAAACCTTCCAAATTTCATGAAAGATATAATGTAAATGTCCAAGTCACTCAGAAACTCTAAGTAATAGGAAACCAAACACTACACTGGGACTCAGTATAACCAAACTTTAGAAAGCCAGAAACAAGGGGAAAGTTTGAAAGCAATAAGAGAACTGACTCATCAGATATAAGGCATCTCAATAAGACTATCAGCAGATTTTTCATCAGAAATTTTGGAGGTCAGGAAGCAGTGGGCTTATATATAAAAGTGCTAAAATTAAAAAAAAAATAGTAACCAATAATCCTATATAAGGCAAAACTTTCCATCAAAAATGAGGGAGAAATTAAGACACCCAGTCAAACAAAAGTTGTTGATGTTTGTTACTATTGGTCTTGTCCTGAAAAAATGCTAAAGAGAATCTTCTAGGTTGAAATAAAAGAATACGAGAAAATAACTTGGAGCCATGTAAAGAAATACATATCTCAGTAAAAGTAAATATATAGGCAATTATAAAAGGTATTATTTGTATAGCAATGCTATGTAACCATGCTTTTTATATTTATTATATTTATTAAGCTGGGAATGGTAGTAAAAACCTATAATCCTAGTACATGGGAGGCTAAGAAAGGAAGATCTCAGGCACAAGGCCAGCCTCAGCAACTTAGTGAGACCCTCAGCAACTTAGTGAGACTCTGTTTCAAAATAAAAAAATTAAATGAAACTCTAAGTGTATTCAGAGGTTGAATGCCCATGGGTTTAATCCCGAGTACCAACCAAAAGAAAAGAAAATATTTATTAGTTTATAAGCAAGTATGATTGTAAGGCTGGTTTATAACTCTATATTTTCTTTTCTACATAATCTATGTGATAACACATAAAATATTAATCAATATATTTTATGCTTTTAAATGCACAAAATATAAAGACGTAATTATATGACTTCATCACACAATTATAGGTATGGAAAGAGCTATTAAGGGAGCCAAGCTTTTATATATTATTACACTCCAGTCAATATCATTAATTATCAAGAAAAGGAAAGTCAAAACTATCAGTACCAATATCCATTAGGGTAACTACTAAAAAGGAAGAGAAAATACAAATATTGGTGATAATGTGGAGAAATTGGAGCCCTATGCACTGTTGTTTGAAGTGTAAAATTGTATAGCCACTGTGGATAAAAATGTGGCAGTTCCTCAAAAATTTTTAAGACATAATTATCATATGATCTATTAATTTCATTTGGGGGTAGATACTTCAATACAGTTGAAAGCAGGGTCTCAAAGGGACACTTTATACTCAGTGCTCTTAGTAATGTTACTCACCCCATGTGCTTAGCAGCATTATGCACAATCACTAGGACATGAAAGAAGGCCAAGTGTTCATCAACAAAGGAATAGATAAAGCAAAGTATGGTATAAACATATAATGGAACATTATTTCATTCATTGGTAAGAGGAAATAAATTCTGATATATACTACAACACGGATGAACTTTGAGAACATCTTGCAAAGTGAAGTAAACCAGACAATTATTCTACTTTATTTAGTGTGGTCAAAATCCAGTGACAGAAAATATAATGGTAGTTGCCAGAGCTGGGAGAATAAGAGAATCAGATTATTATTTAATAAATATGGCATTTCACTTTGCAGAATGAAGAAAGTCTGGGAGATGATTATGCAACAATATTAATATACTTAATGTCGCTGAGTTTACACTTATAACTATTATGATAGACAATTTTATGTATATATATATAAATATAATCACAATAGAAAAATTAGGAAAAACGTCAATGAAACCTAATTGTAGAACAAAAAAATTTTAGAGGAAATTCCTTCTGCAGGCCCCAGGTTCTCCTACTTGGCTTTCAATTTCACATTTAACCACAGATATTGCTATTGATAGTGTTTGCATGCTTTATTAAGTATATAAAGAGTGGAATTACTATAATATTCACAAATTAGGTTCCTGGAGGGAAAAGTGATAATAGGAACTCCTGACTATGAAGCAACCTAAGCATATGAAAATATGATATAGTCCTTAATTTGCAACCCCTCAGTTTCAGAAGGCTAAGTATCTGTCATACCAACCTACAAAAGTATATTTTGGCTTTTATTCTCCTTTTTGTTGGTCTTTTCTGCATCTGCTATTTGGAACTATCTCTTTCCTCAACTGGTTTAAAAATATTCAGGGATTCAGATATGGTGGCACATGCCTGTAATTCCAGTCCTTGAGAGGCTGAACTAGGAAGATCACAGGTTCATGCCCAGCTTCAGCAACTTAGCAAAGCCTTCAACAATTTAGCAAGATCCTGTTTCCAAATAAAAAATGAAATAAGGCTGAGGATGTAGCTCAGAAGTAGAATGCCCCTGGATTCAATCCCCACAAAATAAATAAATAAACAAATAAATAGGAAGAAAGAAAAAGAATCTTCAGTGATATTTGTGGCTGCTGAAATCTTACTTCACTGGCCAGTTCCAATATTCTGCTCTGTTTCTAGCCTGAGAGTTTCTTGGTGAGATGTATCTCATGTGAGTGACCCATGTGCTTGCCTCCTCTCAATATCCCAAATGATTAGACAAGCCTTGTGGGAGGAAGTAATAGCATACCTTCTCATTCCAAAAGGCTAATATTTGCTCCATGTTATTCTCCTCTGTCTTATTACTATAGAACTTTTGCTTGCCATCTAAAACTATACGGAATCTATTCTTTGTGACATATAAAATCTTCATTTTAGCCTCCCATACAGATACATTTTGTGAATGTCATTCGTGTGTTATTAAGAATGAATTTGTACTAAAAGTCAGTGGCAGGGTTTTAGGTACACCCTTCAGACGAGACTTATTATCTTGAAATTTAAAAATCCCATATCTTTACTAATTTTATTGGTTACTTCTCTTAGTCACTAGGAAATAGCTGTTCTCATTAAGAGTATGGATTTGGTTAATAGAATCAAATTTTTATAAAATGAAAAGCTTGATCTAATACACTTGTGTAGGAACCTATGCCTCATTAAAAGTAGTTACAATCTTTTCAAGCAAACAAGAATCATTCCTAAAAATTGAGCATGAATTATGCAACAAAGAGAGCTTTAACAACACTAATAACCAGCCTACTGTGTCGCTTGAAGAAAAGGAAGATAGTAAAATATCATGTCCCTTAAATACTCCTTCTATTTCTAGGAAACTAGCCAAGTTAAGGGAGCAATAAGAGCAGGCCCCGGCTGAATGTCCAGATAAAGACTGTCTTGAAGGACACTCTTTTTTGTGTATATTGCAAATAGGTCAAACTAGTGTTACCTATAGGAATTGCTTTCTTGCATATATACCAGGACCTTGGAATGCTGGTCATGTAAGGAACAAAGCAAACTAATGAAGTCATTGCTTCCATAGTCTAATTTATAAACGCCTCTCCTAGTGGTAACAAGGAGGAATTACAGTCACTGTCTAGGGGTTAAATGTTACTGGTCCAGTTGGCCTCCACTGGAAAAATCATCCTGAGGGATGGAGATGATATTTTGATATTTAGTGAAGCATGTGAGGGATAGAAGTGCTGAAGTGCTTTCTCACCAGCCCATTGCTATCAGATTTTCTGGAATAGCATCATTAGGGATGAAGGCACCATTTGGTGACAAATCATGAGAAATGAAAGTGTTATCTGTTCAGCCTAGACTTTCCCTGTAAGCATTTTCAATAAACCTTATGTCTCACATACCATCTTTAGGTACGTGTGTGTGTGTGTGTGTGTGTGTGTGTGTGTGTGTCTTGGCAACCTATTTTACTGCTCTATCACAGATAGACAGTGGTTCTTACACTTACAGAATAGCTTCTTCGATGTCAATTTTATAAATTAGAAATTAGCAATACAAAACTAAGATGAGAAACAAACAACAAAAACCTCTATAAATTAAAAAACACTTTATTTTTGATTTATTACAAATTCAATTCAATTTATTACAAATTCAATTTATTACAAATTTAATTTATTCAAATTTATTACAAATTCAATTTATTACAAATTCAAATTCAAAATAACAATATTTTTAAACAATATAAATGCTATGTACCCAGTAATTAAAGCTGTATTTATAAAGAAATGTATTGATAATCTAATCAATAAATGATGCTGAGCTAATAGTCAACTTACATATTAAAATATAGGTCCTGACTCACAAAAAGTAATCTAAAAAAATTCAAAATATATTTAGTGTGGGAAGAAAAAAGCATTAACCCTGAACTCTTAGAAGATAATATCGGGGAATATATGCAATGGGACAGGAATGGACTTCTTAAGGAAGATATAAAAATGAAAAAATTTTCTATAAACTTGGATATATTGTTTTTAATGTACCATGAATATATCATATTTCAATTTAAAATATCAATAGCAGATTGGATGATGATATTTTCAATGCATAAAGGTGAAATTAATTGATCTGTATATACATTTAAATTAATATAAAACCCAAAGAAGACTGGAAAAGAAAATTACAGGAATATGGACAGATAGGTCATGTAAGAGAATGAAAATGGCCATTATATTTGCAAAGAGACACTTTAGTAGTAATCTGAGAGAAGCAAATTAAGATAATGAACATCACTACATATAGACAAAAATAAATAAATAAATACTAAAAAATATCACTTGCTGTCAAGGATGTGGAGAAATGCACAATGTCTTACATACCAGGAATAAGTATATATTTTATAACCGCTATTTAGAACAATTTGAAATTATCTAGTAAAATTGAAAGTAGCTACTGTATGCATTCATCAGTAGGGGAATTGATAAGTGTGGAATATTTAAACAATTTTTAATTCATATACTGTAATACTTTAGATCAGTTAAAATGAATGAATTATGCTAACTATGCTATTTGCTCATGGATATATGGACCTATAGAAATAGTATACATATAACCCTCAAGGTAGTGGTTATATCCCAGAGTGGGCAATAGAATGGTATGGAGTGGGGAATTTAATTATTTTTGAAAATCTGAAACAAAAAAATGTGTCTGAAGCAAATATGGTAAAATATTAGCAAATATTCTAAAATATGATATATCGAAATTTTAAAAAGTTTTATTGTTTTTAGAAATAATCCTGAATTTTCTTTTTTTATGGTACTGGGAATGGAACCCAGGGGCATTCTACCTCCAAGATACACCCCAAATCCTATTTTTTATTCTTTATTTTGAAATAGGGTCTCACTAAGTTCCAGAGGGCCTTACTAAGTAGCTGAGGCTGGCTGCGAACCCGAATCTTCAGTCTCAGTCTCCCAAGTACTGGGATACAAGCATGCGCCACCACGCCCGGCTGAAATAATTCTGAATTCTAAACAATTATTTTAAACATAAAGGAAAGCAAACATTTTATTAAAAATAAAGAAAATATTTTCCTTGGTGAAATAAAGGAAATGAAAACATTATTAAATCTGGGTGTGATGTCAGATGACTGTAATCCCAGTACTTGGGAAGCTGAGACTTGAAGATTGCAGATTCAAGGCCAGCCTGAGTAATTTAGCAAGACCTTCAGAAACTTAGTGAGACTCTGTGTTAAAATAAAAATAGACTAGGGCTAGGAGTGTAACTTAGAGGTGGAATATCTTTGGTTTAATCTTCACTATAAAAAAAAAAGTGGTTGTTTCCAGGGGAAGAAATTATATATTTTTGTTTTATACTTTTTTCTAGATCTAAATTTTTCTTAGAATGTTTTACTTTTATTATCAGAACAAAATTCATTTTATTTAAAAAAAAAATCTCTGGGGCTCTCTTCTGAACATTTTTTTCTGAAACTAAGCTACCATCATACTGAAGGTGATGTGAATTTCACTTCTTTGAAAGTTAACAAGTATATTTGGGATTCCTTTTAACTCTATTGTGAGTGCTGACTTTACTATGCTAACTACAGATGTGGTGCTAAGATTATCTTCAGAATCAGTGGGGCAGAATGAACTCTTCTTGTGAAATTTGTGTCTCTGAGGAGAAAAGTTTCTCCAATAAGATGCAAATGTTCAAATTAAGTGAACTTTTTCTTTTATCTTCTAAAGATTACATAGAGTATATAATTCAAGCAGTTGGTTTACTAAAATCAGATTGTCTTCTGCCTAGTTTTGACTGATTCTGATTTGCCTGGAGTTACGGGGAGGATTTTTATATAAGCTCTTGGATTCATAGAGTATGATTTTTTTAAGAGGTTAAACTTATACTAAGTAAAACACCAAACTCAACATGACAAAAAAGAAATGGATTTCTGATTTTCAGAAAGCATAGCTATGCATCCATATCTGCTCCTGCACCCAGTCATGCTTATTTGACACAATTTACACCTAAATTAGTTATATTTTAGAAACTTTTTGCAATAGTTATATCAAAAATTGCATTCACTCCATAGGCATTTAATATACCGCTGGATAGTTATTGATTTTTTTCAAGGTCTTTCTTGACACTTTTAAGAGGAATTGTCACCCTCAGCATCTCTTTTCCTAGACTGAGAAAACATGATTTTATCATGGATAATGGGCTTAGGCAGTGAGCCTAGGCTTTAGGCTGATTGGATACTTTCAGTATTCCATGGGGTTAATTAAAAATGAGCAGTGTAACATTATGCAGAGAACTCTAAGCCTGCTTTCCTAGAATGGAGGAGAAACAGTGAATTTTCCCAGTTTTGCCAAGTGCTTTATGGCACTTCTTAGAAAGAAGAATATGAGACCTATTGTTTCTGTAAGCAAATATGTTGTTTACTTTTCCAAAAAGTAAAAGGTTTTATTCTTTTGAATTATCACTTCCTTTTAAATTGTGTGTATTTGTGTGTGTGTGTGTGTGTGTGTGTGTGTGTGTGTGTGTGTGTGTGTGTGTGCGTGTCTGCAGGTAAACACACACAGAATCTGAATTAGATATTCTATTGACATGTTTTGGAAGGAGGGAAGATTAAGCTAAGCATTTTGAGATTCAAACCGCTGTTCCATGGTTTCTAATCATTGCAAACCTGATGTTTTAAATCATTAAGCTATTCCTTCTAGCTTACCATGGGAATATATTTCCATATAGTTTGCTGTGATATATTGAGAGAGATAAGAATTAGAATTCATTTGCCATTTAATTTTTCTCCCAAAGTGACTTAAAAAGGTCATCAAATGCCCACACTTCTTCTATTTCTAGAATATTTTCATTTCATCTACCAGAAATCTTTGTGTCAAGGTAATTTATTTGACTAGAGTCTTATGATTTTAGTATCATGGTTATATTTATTTGAATAAAATCTGATTCTGACCAACAAAGTATGGGAAAATAGAAATGATACTGAAAAACTAACCTATTATAAAGTAAGTTTCTATATTTTTCTTTACACTGAATAGACCACAAAATATTATAGGCATCTAATTTTATTTTATTTTACTAACCTACTCTCAAAGCTCATTCCATGTTATTGTGGTATCTCTGATCTAAAACAAATATTCTTATGACACTTTAGTTTCATTTATTGAGTTTTCTGATAGCATACAATTTCTTCTCTGCTTCCCTGTCACCTGTCAACTCCAGCCCCTCCCCAACCTTCAAGTCTCTGGATTAAAAAAAAGAAGCCAAAATAGAATTAAAAAAAAAAACTTATACAGAAGCTGGGTTCAAACACTCCAGGAGAATCTAGAGAAATTTCTAAAAGAGGACATGAAGCAGAAGTCCTGAGCCAAGAATCTGGTCAGACTTGAGCCAAGTATGCTTTATGAGTCCCATAGGACTTCATTTGGATGGATTCCAGAGCAGAAGGTAGAAGGAACACATTTCTTCATATCCCTGATACAGAACAGATTCTCAATAAGTATTTGTTGAACTAGAAAAGAAATGAGCAAGTAAAATTTAAAGCAACAAATTGTAAGTGATTTAGAAGAACTCTGCAAATCCTGGAACTATTTCTCAATATCCCTCCTTTCCCTCGCACCAAGGACTTCCTGGGGCATTTTAATACAGTGGCATAGTGAGGGAAAATTTCACCTGGGCTGTAATAAAAGATTCTAAGGTTTTAGTATGAGAAAACACTCCTGGATGTGATAAATGCTGATTCCTAGGACTACTACCTAGATTTTGATTCAGTAATTTGGGGATAACACATAGATATCTACTTTTTTAATAAATATCTCCACAGTGATTTGGATTCAGATTGTCTTGGAATCATATTTTAAAAACAATGAAATTCTCAATAAGTGTTGAATGAATAAATAAAACTCGATAGTTATCAGCTCTGGTTAGACTTCACTGCTTTGGCTTTGTTGGGAATAAGCCAATGTTCTCAACTGGAAGGTCAATCACTAACAACTTATTGCTTACTAATGTCATTCACAATTGTTTACCCTGGAAAATAATCTCTACAAACCACTAATGACTATCAGTTTTATAGCCACCTCCCTTTGAAACCAGATCTAACTTTGACCTCCATGGTTCTGCTAAATATTCACTTGGGAGAAAGGAAATATTTAATAGTAATATGAAGACTTGCATCGGACCCCTGATAAAATCATGGACCATGTCTCTATCTCCTCTCTCCATTTTAGTAAAACACACAAGTGAAACAAAACATAGAAAGAAAATTAAATTATCACTCATTTTCCCCAAAAACATAGCATAATTTTTACCATAAATAAAAATTTACAAAATTAATTATTTTTTACACTATTTTAATTCTTCTAGGCACCCAAAATAATGGAGGCTACTGCTCAGAGTCTTCTTCTGCTACTCATTAAGGCTCACAGTCCTTATATTTAATAAAAAAATAAATCATTGATAGGTAATTTTTACTTTCAAATCAACAGTATTCTAAAAAAGAAATACAACCTGGATTCTCACCGCACTCTTTTAAATCAGCCAATTTAAAGCACAGTCCGCCAGGTATGTATTACATGGATAGTTCCACTGGTAAAGAAGGCATGTGTCACTTCTCAATGTGCAGGCAATTGCACATGAAATATTTCTGTGGCTTGTTGCTGAAAAGTCACACCTCTGATCCACAGATCGGCTTAATTTAACCATTTTTCAACATGTTAATACATTTCCCTGTTTTAAATTCCTGCTTAGTGGAAAGTTTCTCCATTGAGCATCTGATTTAATTTTGTCTGCTTGGATGCCCTTTAGGTAAAGGACACCATTCAATATCGGAATTAGAAGCATTCTATTCATTTTTCCCCCTGCAGCTAGGGAAAGAGAAAGGAGAGTGCAGAAAGGCAGAGACTCAAACAACTCTAGATGCAGCAATTCTCTAGTGCTGAGCAATGAGGTTTCATATGCTGCTGGAGGACCCATTCATCTTAATCCATCTGGAAAGAGGGCTACACGCAATATTTCACAATCTAAGTACTTTCTGACAAATCTATTAATTATGCACTCAAACAAATTATTTGCTGCCTGTGGAGAATTGCTACTGGATTTTCTCTTGTGCCGGAATCCATGTTCTTTTTTTGGCTTTTAACTCACTACCATCCCTAGCATGGTCATGTTAGCCCCCTGTTTTAAATTGTCCATCATTTTAAAGTTAGATGTGACCATGGCTAAACAGACGGTTGAAGTAACATGATATCTAATGTCCCAAAGACATTTTCCAACTACTTTCTTATACTTTTTGTCTTCAGCTCTCTTTCTCCAAAGTGTAAAGAAGTTGTCTTTTCTGCTTCTAAAGCAAGAGATAAAACATTAGCTCCATGACTTTCTTATACTTCTTACTCATGATTCTAGAATATCACTGAAAAAGCTTAAAATATTTTCTTTCAAAAATAATTTATTTTCTCGACTCAGAAGTACTACTTGCAATTATAGAAGAATATTGAAAATAATTAAAAAGAGATAAAAATTGAAATCACCCGTGATACCATCAATTTTTTTTGTATGGATGTCTTTCTAATACATATTATATATATATTTACTATATATACATATATATATTTAATATATATATATACTAGAAAGATGTATATACTATATATAGTAAATATATACATATAATATATATATATATTTGTGCTATACATAAAAATGTATATATATAATTTTTCATAGATTTCTATTTCTACATTATTAAGATGTTATCATTGTTGGGGAAATATAGCTAAAGACAAAATCTTTTTACCCATACAAACCCTGCACAAAGGTAGAAGGAAAAGAAAACTTTTATTTTTGAAAAAGTATTAAACTAGAATGTGATGTATATCACAGGCAATCTGTTAAGAGATTGGAAAGATAGAAATGAATCTCTCTTTTACAGCCAAGCAGATACAATCTACAGATCCATGTTTTCAAGAGAAATAATAACTAGTCCTCCAGAGAGACAACTTGACATCACCTTCTATCACACATAGTTCTTCCTTGGAAATTGGGGTAACCACCTGTTTTTGCTAATTGGCTTTATCCAGGGGGGAAAAGGCTTTTCATATCTTCATAAGAAGATGTATTTTTGTAACTTAGAGGAAGGAGTTCACCAAAATAGGTTCCTACCATTTCCCAGAAAGTAGCAGGGAGGGGTGCTATCCCTTTCAATGTATATATTTCAAAGAGATTGCTCCCAAGTTCTCGAAAGACATTTCTAGGTCATAAAGTTAACAAAAGGCCTATCTAGTTTTCAAAATAACTTATATGTATTTCAAAGAGATAAGAAAGTACTTGTAATTTCAAGTTTCCTAAAATAAATATTCTAAAAAACAGTGGAGATAAATCTCTTATTTTTAACAGACAGAATGAAGTACCCTTATTTAACTTCGTATTTTTCCTTAAACATACACATAATTTTTAAAAATCCATTAATAATCTGTTGTAAAATATAGAATACCATGCCCAACTGTTCCCCATTTGGGGATATTTTTAATGATTTTATGTTTAATAGCTTTGCAATATATTGTGAATAAAGCTTCCACACAGTTTATTTTTATCAAATAAAATATAACAAGGTTTTCTTTGGAACAAAGAGAAAAATATCCAACACTACCTTCAAAAACATGCATGTGTACATTGTACTCTGCAACACATACAGTTAGCATATTTCCAATAATTTAAAATAATCAGAACACAGCTAAATCTAGTAAACAGCTATATGTATTCAACAACAGATCAAGATCTTGAGAAAAGGTGATTTTAAGATCCTATTTCTTAAATACTGATTTCAAACTTGAAATCCTTAGACTCCTAAGGATTCCATAAACTGGCCAACTGTTCAACATATAGAAATATGGAGCCTTTATGCCCCATCTCCTGATTATCAGAGCTGTTCCTTCCATGAAAAGACCAAGTATTCCAGCTGTAAATTACTAATTGCTTCTCCAATAGCAGGAGGAAATAATTTGTCAAATGGCAGTTAGGTATCTTGGAAAAGTGAGTATAGCCAAAATGAAAAGATAGTAAACTATTTCGTTTGCCTACATTACAGAGGAGAATGTGCCCAGACTTTCTATTTTTCCAACAACATCAGAAGGTAGAAAGACATTATACCATTTTATACCTAAGGAACATGAAGCACTGAAGAGGGGTAATACAATAAGCATATGACAGATTTAGGATTTGATATCATCACTGTCAGATTACAAAATCCCTATTCTCTCCATCACAGTAGGAAGCCAAGTATAGACAATGAATATAGGCTATTTTCTGCTCCTAGCTTTGAAAAGAATCTATGTCATATAGAGATGGGGAAGAGGACCTGGAAACAGAGAAAATTAAAGTGGTCATCTGCATCTCCCCTTCTATGAGGTTGTAGAAGGTAAGCCGGAAGGTGAGAGACTGGTGAGAGCCAAGAAAAAGGGCCCTGTCCAGTCCACAAATATTCATATTAAGAATCAAAATTGTATAGAAGTCATTGGTTCCCCCAAATTCAATTCTAACCAATCATAAAAGAACAAATAGAAAACTTCAGGAAGTTAAAAGCCCATTTCCCAAAGGCTTCTACCTCACTCTCTTTCCAGGGATTCACCCCCTACCTCCCTCCTTGGGAAACAGCCTTTTCGTCTTCTATCTTTCCCTGGCTTAAAATAAACTTTCATATTTCTATACCCTTCACTAGTCTTGGACTTTATTCATCAAAATCCACTGAACAAGAACTCTAAAAGGAGAGACACTCTCATTTTAATATTAAACTGATTTCATAATTACTAGAAGAAAAGGAGGGCACTGAAGTCAAGAACTTTTAACTGAATGACTAGATGGCAGCAGATTTAAAAATAATTCAGAATTTTCTGAACCAAGACTAAATGAACAGAGAAAGGAAACAAGATGAAAACATACTGGAAAGTGATCAGCTTTATTTGCCAAAACTTCCTTTTCTAATCTCAGAAAAAATAAACATCCGCTGAGCCAGAATCATTTGCTTCATTGGAAAATCTTAATGAATTTATAATATTTTCATAGAGTATTTCAGTTGCTTTCTGGAAATTTAGTTATGATCAAATGTTTGCCTTAAATAAACCAAATGAAAAATGAAACGCTAAGACTTATGATCCACAATTGATCTCAAAATAACAAGCTATTCATTTTTACCTTAAAAAATTTTAAATACCCAATTACATAAATTATGTTGGACAGAAATTGATCCTAGCAAGTACTACTTTCCCCTATCATAAAAAATGTAACTTTTTTTTTTTGATAACATAGTGAACAATCTTGCTTTTAAGTCTTCTCATTACACGAAGGTAATGGTTTGTTGATATTAATATAACCTCTATGTAAAAGATGGAAAACTATGCTATCAATACTTTACTCTTTAAAGAACTATAGTTTAAATAGTCTCTTTGGTTATAATATAGAATTTCAATCATATTGTGATTGAGAACAAAATAAGTCAGTAATTGATACTGTATGCCCTGATTTAGATACTAGCATTACTAGCATGGTATACTAATTGGTTCAAGTTCAAGACTCATTTGGTTAATATGTCTGAAATGTGGAGTATAGGATTGGGTAACACCGTCTAAGTATTTGCTTGCTTCACAGACACACACACACACACACACACACACACACACACACACATTTAATATTTATATATGAATATTGTCTCAGTTAACATTCTCATTGCCATATTCTTAAACAACAGACCAAGACAATTTAGAGTAAGGAAAACTGATTGACTCAGAGTTTTTAGAAATTCAGAAGTTCGGTCCATGTCAGGCTGGATCTGTAGAGGTCAGGGCAGCAATGGGAAGCAGAGAGAGGGAGAGAGCAAGGCTCTGCTCTCATATCCTGGAGACCAGAAGCAGAGACTGAGTAGGAGAAGCAAAAGCCCTTATATAATCCCAAAGCCACACCCCCAGAGACTCCTTCTTAGCAACCAAGCCAACATTACTGCCTTGCTTCCGTGAGGGCTAGGGAAATATTCTAAATACAAACCATTACAAACATATATAATTAATTTAGATATAATAATTTATATATAACATAAAGAATAAATAATAAACATAACATAATAAATAACATAATAAAACATAACATAATAAATAACATAATAAAATAAAATAATAAAAATAACATAAAGAATAAATAATAAACATAGTATCTATATTTTTCTGGAAATGAATGAAGAAGTTGTGCAAAGAATCCACATATGAGTATGAATATTCTCATACAGCAAATAAGGGTCTGGCCTCAGTTTTCCCATACTCTCATCCTCAGTTCAGACAATAGACTAGTCTTGAGCCTCAAGGAGAAGGAAGGGAGTCCAAAAAATGAAGCAGCAGAGAACTCTGTTGACAATGAGAATAGTGGAGCAGAAGGACCAAATGAAACAGGAGTTCTGCATGGGATGGGTGATGGACAGGGAGTAGGGGAAGATGTTCTCTTCCTGTCAAGACCAAGCTGAAGCAGGTGACTTCAAAACATCAGGGCAACAGTAGCAATACCTACTTGATGCAAAATAGTGGCAGGCCCAAGGAAGAACTCTGTAAAAGACACCTGGAGGGGATTAATTGTTCCTTAGCAAGAAGAGTTTTAGAGTTAATGAAATGAAGAAATGTTAATGAGATATAATTTGTACCCACTATCCAGTCAGACCTGGGCCATGAAATTTATGTAACATTTATTTTCATCATTTTTAAACTATTGAGTTTCTTAAGATGATTCTTATCTCTGTGGCCAACAAATATTTTACATTAATGAAATTTTCCAAAAGAAGACACACATACCTGCTTCTAAACACTCCACATCCCTATGGAAAACTGCCCTATTAAAAAAGCCAAAAACAAATATATTTCATTGTAATGCATTGTTTAATCCACTAGGCTCATTAGAAACTTTAAAGGAAGTTTAAGAGCTCAGAAAGAGGCAAGAACAGGATTACCAGTTAATTTGACTCCTTCAGTGTACCAAACCCTGTGCCAGATATCTCCCAATGTCATCTGACTTAACTCTCTCTTCCATGGGGATGAAAGAATGTTAATTGCTCTGGAACAGGTAAGAAAGCAAGGCCCAGAGGAGTTTGCAAAGTTTCCCCATAACCAGCCCTGAGATATACACAGGACACCCTATTTTCTTCCTTTTATTTATAGAGACCCTCAGAACAACATCCTAATTCTAACTCTTCTTGTTTTAACCTTTTTCTTTTCCAGTCTGACCACATTGAATGCAGGCAGATAACCTTCAAGGAAACCATCTGTGTTTTGACAGGATATATTGCCAAGATGCTTAGAGCCACAAGGTTGTGAACATTTCAACAACTGGAGTATCTCACCAAAATCAAAAGGAATAGACCCTGGTCAAATTGAATGGAAAACAAAATGTCTTCTAAGAATATTTGGTAGTCTACATAGTCAAAAAGAACCACAGCAGCCATGGAAAAAAGAAAGAAACCAGGTAAATGCTGGGGAGCAGAACAAATAGACCATCTTTTTCTAGTCTCTGTCTTCAGGATGCATCAGCTGAAGATTATCAGTTTATCACGGCTCTATAACTTTACTCAAAATTCAGATGTGGGAAGACATGGAGCCTGTGGTCCAGCCTGAGTCAGGGGAGAGGAGGTCCTCAACTGAAGGCTTAAGGGCTCAAGCAGCAAGGGAAGAAAAGTTCCCCCAGGAAAGCCAGAGCACTGGGCTGGTGAAATAACAGATCCCCACTACAATAACAAAAGGACTTCTGTGCCCTCACAAATGTCCTCCCTTGTCACATTACAGTGACTGGTTTCTGCTTACTCACATATTCCTCATGCAGAGCCCTACGAAGCCGAGGCTGAGCACGAAGAACTCTGTCTCCCTCACTATCGCCACGCACCAGAACTGCTTCCAGCTTTGATTCATTACACACATCACTTCTATCTTACCCACCAGAACATGATATATATGGTAATTTATTTCACTGTTTTGTACTTGCTGCCGCCCCCTCACGTCCTATATCATTTAAGCTGAGTTCTGCATCAGCAGCAATGAACATTAGGACCCACCTCTCAGTCAGGGGAGAAAAGAATTCTACCCTTCCTCCCCCTGCCCTCTTTCCGGAGGGAGTCAGCCCAAGCACAGTCCAGATATTATAGACTAGCCTCAAACCCTCTGCCAACATCTGTCTTTTTTAGAATGCTGAGTTCTACAAATCAGAGAGAGAGAGAGAAGAGAGAAAATCAGCACACAAATTGTGTAACTGAAATCGAAGAGCCACAAAGAATAGCTTTGGAAGCACACAAAAGCCCCACTACAAAGATATTCTGTTATTGAAATGAAGCACTATAGACTGTCCAGAGATAATAGTTTAGAAATTTCTCAAACAATGAGGCAGAATTTGTGATTCTGAAATAGAGATAATTTGTTTAAATCATCCACTTCATTAAGATACCAAAAAGGGTTTTCAATGTATTAATGTGACATTCAAAATAAAAACATGGGCAAGTGATGCCCTTATAAATAAATGAAAGTTTGTATAGGGGAAATAAAGAAAAGGTTTTGACAATAAAAGCAATGAAGTAGAGAATCTGCTTTTACCTGGTAGCTTCTGGAGCTGAATGTGTGACATGTTTCTAATTGCTGTATATCTAGCTTCAGACAGAGCTTTCCAGGGAATCATTTGTGGATTGATATACCCTCCGTTCCATGTATTTGCCAGACAATGCAAACTTGTTAGGAAATCCTGAAGCACCTGCAGGGCCAGCAAGAGAATGATACACAGGCTTACCCATCTACCTTTCATCTCTCCCAGCTAAGGGATCCTACCAGTTGCAAGATGACCCAAAATTATAGAAGAGATTAACAAGCAGGACAGAAAAGGTTGGCTATGTCTGTTCAGAACATGTAAGGGTTGTGATACTGCTTGCTTTTTAATTTCTACTCCATTTTTGTTTTTGAGGAAAGAGAAGAAAGTGTAGCAGGAGCAGAGAAAACAAAGGATCATTGAACAAGAAGTTTGAAGATAAAGATGGCTACCACTCAATGTTAAAGTGGTTTGAATGCCTGTAATCTAAAGCTCTCCATCTCCTTAAACTTGAAGATCTCTTTCACATAGAGAAAGTTCTATTTGAATAGAAACAATGGGGGAAGGGACGTAGAGAAGCTATACTGACTTATTCCAGTTGTAAGAATAGACAATTGGGTCTATATTTCTGGGGCTCAAGTTGCCAGAGTGGGCACAGTGGCATCTTGGTTACATAAATTAAAGAGTATATTTTTATGAAAATAATAAAACAATGCAAGTATGTGTAGCTATGGGACGTTTAAAGGCAGCCTATGGTGCTTGATGATTGATCGATGATGATTCTATTTTTTAGAATGATGTATAGATGACCAACCAGCCATTGTGAATGCTTTCTAAAATCTTTTCATGTCCTAATTTTTCAGAATAAGTCTCCAGTTCAAAAACAAATAGCTGTTCCTGTTAACTATTAGAATAAAACAATATCCCTCTTTTGGGGTTCCAGTTCCACTATTAACTAATCCAAATCAACCTATCTTTGACTTTGTTTCTCGCTGCCCACAGAACTGTCTCAGCCAGGTGGCTTCTATTTCCCACACACATTTAGCTCTTTACAAAAGTTCTGCCTTTATTTATGACATTCCCACACTAGAAATAGACTCTTTAATTCAAATGCTTTGCTTCCATTAAGTCTTGGTTCAAGATTCACATATTAATTTCTGTCTTAATTTCCCTGAGCCTAATCTTATATTGAATTTTCCACTCTTATCTCAATCATCATCCTGCCTATAGGCTGCCTTTAGATGTCCCATAGTTACCCATGATTGTACTTTTTTTATTTATTTTCATAAATAAATTATGAACATGTCAAGGCCAACAACCAATTTGTCTATTCCTTGGTAGCTCTGAAGCCACTGAACAATGGGAGATATTGAATACAATTTTTGTTAAGTGTATATACAGATCTCTTCAGATAGAAATAGGTTAGTAATGTGGTTTGATAACCTACTATACTTGAAGCACATGCCAAGTAGAAGAGGGAATGGGGATAATAGAAATAAAAAATATAATACACTGCCCCACCTCCCCAGGGACTCATGCTTACTTTTAGAGACCTTGAAACCCACATGAACACAACACATGCATCAGTAGCATAAATCCATATTTCACCTTGAGGATAAGAAAGTTACTTAGGTGTGTTTTTCTTTGACTCAGCATTTACAGATGTTCTGCATCTGTGAGAACACATGAAGTTTCAGGGACTCATAGCATCAAATGATTCACTGACATCCTAGAGCGCTGGACAGCTGCAGCAGGCTTTGCTGGGATAAATTTAGCCCACACAATTTTTGTAGAAGCTTCTACCCAAGGTATGGCAAAAAAGAGCTAAGAGGACAGCCCAAAGTGATGTTGATGTTGTCCGCCATTACCCAGAGGTTTTTCTGTTATTGCATTTCCAGAGATCTTATGATTCCTTCAAGTGTGTGGGGGGGGGGGGGGGGGAGGGGGATGTGTGCATGAGTGTTACCGGGGATTGAACCCAGGGACAGTCTACCTCTGAGATCTTCCCCCAGCCCTTTTTATTTTTGTTTTGAAACAGGTTCTTACTAGTCTTAAAATAGTCTTGCTACTTACTGAATGTGTCCTCAAATCTGCTGTTCTCCTGTCTTAGCCTCCAAAGTACTGGGATTACAAGCATGTGCCACCAGGTCCAGGTCCAGATCATTTTAAGAAAGGCATCTGCTATGCTGCTGGGAACTGCCCTGTAACATTTCAATCATGTTGAAAATGCCAAAAATCTGGGTGAAGGCTCACTCTGATTTTGTTTCTTAACTCTCTTACAAACTCCCTTGGCATCCTTTTTTTTTTTTTTATGAGCATACTGACATAGTATCTGTTTATTTGATTCTTTGTTATCTTATGACTCCTAGTAGAATATGAGAATAGTTAGTCTGTTTTGTTTTGCAGCTTTAGAACACAGCTGGGCACTTGGTAAATGTGCATTATTATTTGTTAAGTAAATGTATTGCTTTTAGATCATTGGATTAAATAAATTAATAATAGTTAAAAATAGTTTCAGTGCATTTATACTTTACTTTGTAGAATACTTGTCATTGACTAGATAGACTTTCAGCTTCATTTGACACCCATAGGAGAAATCATAGCTCCTCAAGGTAGTTTGGATGATTAAATAGCATAATATGATGCCTGGTATTAAAAAAAAAAAAGTAGTTCAGTAGATTTTGTTTATCTTTACTACCAGGCATAGTTGAATTCTTCCCCTCCACCTTCCTCCATACATACTTCATGAATGGTAAAATATTTTGCTATTTATCTTCAGTAGTGAACAAAAACCTGATTTTAGGCATCTGTGTCTTTACAGCCTAAAACCATAGTTCTTGATAAGTGCTAAAAAACAATGTGTGCTCCATAAATTAAATAATGAATTCTGCAATAGACATTCTCTGATAGGACCAATGACACATTTTACAGTTATGAAATGACAATGCCTATCCTGAATGGTGCTAATATGAATTGCAAATGTTCTACATTTATTAATATCATAAATAATCAGTCTTTAAATTAAACTGTTGTTATTATCAATAACATTTATGTTGTGTTGGAAATATGATTGTGCCTTTCTGCTTTCACTTCTTCATCTTGTTCTTACTTACAATGACCATGAATAAGAAATGGCAATGAGTAATGATAAGCCAGAGTTCAAAAGACTTCATCTTATTATTTTTTTTAAATTTGCTGCCAATTCATTGTCCCTCATCTTCTCATCTGTTTTCTTTCTTAGAGTCAATTATTTCAATTCCATCTGACTATTACCCTTCTGGTTTTATTTATTTATTTATTTATTTATTTGTTTATTCTTTTTTTTTTGGTGAATTATTAGTCAGAAACATTGGCTCAATAAAACACACATGAGATTGTTGATGGTTTTTTATGAAGAAAACATTTTCCTGTATTTTAAAACTATGTTTTCTAGTATATAGGTGTAAAATTCACATTTTCGTGGAATGCTAAGCTAAACATTTATTGGAGGGAATTGGGAGGAAATATGATTATGTGAAGAACAACTAAATAAAAGACATGTTGATTCCTATCTCAAAATTGGTCACACTATCCACATTTACTGTGGTCTTTATGCTCTTATTTAACAACAACACACTCTGCTTCTACTGATCCAACTACTCAGATCTCCTTGTCTTCTAAGATTTTGTATACCCTCATCCCTTATTTGGAACATTTATTTTTGCATTTGCAGCCTTTTCTAACCCTGAAGTCTCTGAAGCAGGCCCACGTAGGACAAAACATACATGAAGACAGCCTGGTCTCTGGCATGGGACATCTTCTGCCCCATTTCTCATGTGTCAAAACATGACTTAGGTCAAAAGTCTCCTCTTCAATTCCTTGATCAAAAGTTACAAACATCCTCTTTGACCTTCTTGCATTAATTTGTTAATGCCATCACTATCAACTTTATCAAACATTTAAGAAAATACTTTTTCTCCCACTCTTTGTTTGCAATTCAAGAGGTTCAGCTTTTCAGCAGTACTGTCCAGTACAACTTTCTACAAAGATGAAGTGTTTTGTTTGCCCTGCTCAAGATGGTAGCCACTGACCACAAGTGATTACTGAGCCCTTAAAGTCGCTAGTGGGCTGAGCAATTAAATATTTAATTAAGTGTAGCTTGAATTAATAGAAATGTAAGTAGCTACTTGTGGCTAGTATTATAGAGCACAGATTTAGAATAACATTCCTGACTGTTCCCAATTCCACTTGAGAAACCCTGTGTTCTCTATGGCCAGGAGCTGAAACCTCTTATATCTCAGTTTGTTAAGGAACAGTTCTGTTTTATAAATTTTTTCTCCCATGTAGGTTCTGTTTTCTCCAAGATTGTTTTGGTTGTTTTGTAGTATTTTCATATGTGAATTATATCTCAAATTTCTACAGACCCCCCGGGCTTTCCCCACACAAAGGAGAATGTGGAAATTAACAATTGAATGGGAGTTTATGCATTTAGGAAGGTCAGGTGAGTGATGGTGTTCCTGCACTTTGAAGTGGCTGAAATAATGTGTGCTGGCTTATATTTCAAATGAGAGAATCCTTCATCTGTCATCATTCAAATGACAGTACCCTATCAGTTCCTTCAGGTTCTCAGATGTGGTAGATAACATTTTTCTAAGTTCTGGCTGGAGTGTATCTACCTAGCAATTGGTATCCAGAGATCTGATAAAATAGTATGAAGAGCCCTCGACCTTTGGTATATAATTTTGTAGTAATTTCTCATGTTTTCAGTATAGAAACTCTGCTCTTTTCTGTTTCTTGTGTTTTGCAGCAGTAGAGATCCTCTAGCATTGCTTGCCAAGGAATAAACCTCTTGTTTATTCTATCTAAAGAGAGATAGGATATGCCCTGGATGGGAGTTGCAAAGGAAGAAATGTTGGTGTTATTAATGATTTTTTTATAAATAGACGTTCAACCCTTACTTTTTATCTAAGTTTCACCTAAGCACCTCAAGGGTCCTTTCACTTAAAACGAGCAGTTTCACAGAATTCCTTTTTGTCAATTTATGACTTAACTTTCTGAGCACTCCTAAATTAATGGCCATTCATTCTCTCCTGTTTTTATTTTCATGAGGTAAATTTGAGGCAAATATTTATTCAACGCATCATTTTAACTAGAAACAGGTCAATCTGTCTCTATTTCAATGCAACAGAGTTTTCCTGGGATGGGGGAGAAAGATTAAATCATCCCTTCTTGTGTTTCTGGTTCATGGTACATAGAACATGGCGGACACTCTAAACACTGAATGAATGGATGGATCAGTGGAAGCATACATAGATGTATGGGTAGATAGATGGACACATGAATAAGGACATGCTCTGGGTGGACAAACAGATTATGTGACCCACGGAATGGTAAGCTGTATTTGGAAGTAGCATTTCTTTGTAGCTGTCTTTCTCTATCACGAAGAGGCACATCTGCTCTCCATTTCACCAAATGTTTCCTTGGCTTTAATTATAGAGCACTGATGTTGTTTAGGCCCTGAAGGTGATTATTTGCCCCTTTTCAATGCTTTCTCCTCCTGTCAGGGCTCCATAGATTCCACAGCCCTTACAGCAGCCAGCTACCTGCTCCAGGCACCTTGTTGTGAATAGCATTACAGAAAGCAAAGATCATGGCTTCCTCTCCTGGAAATCTGTGAAACAATGTTGCAACAGTAAGAGACAGAGCCTTGCAATGCAGATTTCATGGATTTTCTGTGAAGCATTGTAAAGTAACAGGATACTTTTCAATGATTTTTGCTCTGTGTAAGAGTTTTTTATTGCATCTAGTATCCAGTACCATAGTGGCATAATTCATGAATATTTTACTTTTAGAGGAAAAGGGAAAGGCAGCCTGCCTAAATAGCTTTTATTCTATAAGGTTTCAGATTTAAGTTTTCTTTTTCTCCCCCTCATGGGTTCCTTTAAAAAAGAGAAGAAGAGAGAAAGAGAAAAAGAAATACCCTACATTAAACAGCTGCTTTGAAAGTTTCTCTTTCCCTTTAAGTGTTTTCACATTTACAGACTGTGCTCCTATGATCTAATAAAATTAAGCTATCAGGAGGGAAGCTTCGCATCAGAAAGGGCTGGGAAGCATTGTAAAGCACCAGACATCTTGCTAGAAGTGCATCTCTCGGGAGTTTGCTCTGGGAAGGAAGCGGTGGGTGGAATTGCTGAGCTCCTTGGTCTGTTAAGCTGATGTCTGTCTTCCCACACTTGTCTTCTTTACATAAGCATTTTCCTTTTCCTGCAACCCACAGTGGCACTGTGAGAGAAGCTACAGGCATGCTGGTCAGATCAGAATATTCCTGAGAGGAGATAAAGTGTGCACCTGAGTGACCGACCTCCCAACATTTAAAATCTTGAGCTGCTTTATGAAAGTGCTTTCATTTCCCACCTTTATTCCTCACCCCCACTTTCTGATTTACTTCTAAATTTCAACTTCCAGAAGGAAGAATGTGCTTTAGATTAACAGCTAGAAGAACAAAAAGACTGGGCTCTTTTTTTTTTCCCTTCCACAAATTGTTTCATTCTAACTAAAAATGTGAAGGTCAGCCCTCAAATAAAAATCATTTGGAATTTACAACCCCAGTGACTACTCATCCAGGCAAGCATAATTTTTATTCTTCTTTAATTAAACCCCTTATATTTTCAAGATGTGGCTGTTTTCCCTCAAGAAAAATGCATCCAGACACACAAAAACACGTCTTTTAACAACTCAAACTTTAGTGCGGACCTGACCTACTTGGGAAATGTTTTTTAAAATACAGATTTGTGGCCTTAGCTACCCCATATTTCCCAATTATATTTATTGGTGGTATTTTGAGAAATACATGAATCCTAATCACCCAAATACAATAAGGAATAAATAAGAAATATAAAATATTTTAGTATGGTGATCCAAAGCAGCACAGACTGGAAAAATAGAAAAACCTAAACCTGGATATTTCTCCCTTCACACTCAGTGTCCTACTCCTACCCCTTTCTACCTGGTATTTCTTTTATTTTGATTTGTTTTGTTGTTTCCTAATTATACAGAGCTTACATTTATTTTCAGCTTGAAATGTCATTTCTTTGGTCCCCGTCATATGCAGCACAGTATTTAGAAAGTGGTGGGTAGCATGCCTTTGTTAACTTAGAATTGTATTGTATTTGTACTGGAGATTGATCCCAGAGTTATTCTATCTCCAAGTTATACCCTCTGCCTCTTTTTTTAATGGTGTCTAAGTTGCTGAGGGTCTTGCTAAGTTGCTGAGGCTGGCCTCAAACCTGTAATCTTTCTGTCTCAACCTCCCAAGTACTGGGATTACAGATGTGAGCTGTCTCACCTGGCTTTAACTGAATTGTTTAACTATGGTTAAAAGGCCAGAGGAGTGGAGTTGTGAAAGGAGACTGAGATATGATCAAAGGATCTCAAAATTTGGGGGACAACACTAGAATAAGAAGTTTTGGATTTGGGATAAATTTTTGTCCCTCTAGGAGCATAATTGCATGGGGTAGATTTTTGTAGTTAAATGGATTCTTCTGTGTATTCATTTAACTGGATGACCTTTTATAGATGTCCAGGCCCTCTGTTCTTTGATTTTCTCTAATCACTTATACCTACAGAATAACAGAATGAAAATCTTAACTAAGTTATCATGAAGAGACTAATGAGGACCAGATATATCAAGAGCCATGATTTATGGCAGATATTTATGAAAGAAAGCACTTTTATATTCTTTTTTTCCTTCATTTTTTCTTTCTTTCTTGTGTAAATGTTTCAGATATCACAATGGATAAAAATAATGACTCAGAGTTATAATCAATGACATTTTGCTTCTTGTGTCTAATGGTTAGAACAATATTACCTGCCTCAGAGAATTCTCGTGGGGGTATAAAACGAATAATGCTTAAAAGGCATGTAGTGTAAAACTTAGCATCCAGTAGAACTTAGTCAGCAATCACTCTCCTAGTGTTGTACTTTACAGCATGTAAAATGAGTTTGGGTATGTTTTCTATAAGAAGTTTAAGTCAACCACTTGAAGTTCAATTTCAAATGGAAATTGCTGAGAGATAATGCAGAACCAATTCATAAATAAATGAATGCCCTCTAGTCAGCAATTTTACAATATATAAAATGATATATACTAGATTTTTCTCATTTTGGACATCACTAGGGTGCTTATACTTTTGAAGACCCACTGCAAAAAAAATGTTAGATGAGTATTTCATCCAAACAACATTCCTGATGGAGAAATATAGACCTACTATGGATCCATCTTGTTGGCCATTTAGAAGCTAAAGAGCAAATGATACTGAATTTAATATATATATATATGCCAGGCATGGTGATGAATGTCTATAATCCCAGGACTTGGAAAACTGAGACAGGAGGATTGCAGGTTTGAGGACAGCCTCAGCAACATAGCAAAACTCTCAGCAACGTAGCAAGACCCTATTTGAAATTAAAAAATAAAAAGGATTGGATGTATAGCTCAGAGGTAGAATGTATCTGGGTTCATCCCCAGTACCATGTACCCCCCTACATTATATATATACATATATATATAAACATCTTTTTCCTTTTGAGTAATTACTTTGATCAAATAAATTTCCTAATTGAACTAAATAAATAAAGTCACCAATATTTCTCTCCTTCCTCAAAAACATTAGCTGTTAGCTATCCACAATAAATGAGATTTCACATTTTATGACAAAGCTAGTAAGGGGAAAGTACAAATGTTGGTCTAAAATAGAAAATAATAATGTTATCACAGGACTTTTTTTCTCAAATAAGCATCATTATATTTATTATACTTATTCTACTTCTGGGAATTTTTTTGTTTTAGGGGCATAATAACATTAAGAAGAGGATCTATCTGAAGAAAAAAATCTTTAGAAGAATTTTCAGCTGCAAAGCACCATACTTTGTTGTATATTTATTATAATATCTATTTCCCACCACTGTCAGTTCCCTCAGCCTGGGCCATTTCCAGCTCCACCATCCAGCTATGTGAGAGAGTCATCCCTCATATCTTTCCTGCCTCATGATCTATATCCAAGTCCTGTTAGTTTCATCTCCTATGTATTTGTCAAGACAATCCATCTCACTCCATCTCCACAGGTAGCATCCTGGTATAATCCAGTTTTTCTCTCACCTGGTTTACCACCGTACCATTATAACCAATCCATTCACCCTCTCTGGCACCACAACAATCCATTGTTCTTACTGAGGCTCAAATGACTTTTTGAATTGCTATCTGGATCATGCAATCTTAATATACTTCTTTACTTCCTGAAGAAAAAAATAAAAATCCTCCTCAGCTTGTCCAGTGCCCCTATTTATCTAGCTCCCTCTCCAATCTCTACCTGGCTTTATTCTCATCCTTCTCACCCTAGCATTCTGTAATTGACTTCAACAGGAATGCTTGCTAAAATTGTAAGCTATAATATTTCCTCTTTTCCATGTTACCTTGTAGTGGGCTAATGAGGGGATATGTTTTAAATGCCTATTCAAAATAACAAGTTTTGTTCACCATCTGAAAAACTAAGGTTCCAGCATTCATAAATATTGGGAAACATGCTGGATCAAAAGTTCTTTTTTCGCATAGTTATGGCATGAATATGTTTATTCATGTAGAAAACTATACAATAAAGATATATATGTATATGTGTGTACCCATATTTATCTAACTTTGTATAATTGAATCTGCAGTACAAGTAAGTAGTCTTTTAAAGCTTTACAGAGTAATATTTTTCCCTCAGATACACTCCTTAGTTATTGTATTTTAGCGAAATTGGGTGAACTTCTTCACTTCTCTGAGTCTTTTCCCTTCAGTAAAATGAGGTTAATAACACCATATTATGTTTATTGTAGGAATTCAATAAGAGTATATACATAAAAACATTATAAGACATACAGGTATAGCATGTGGTTTTGTCCCTATTCTTGTTCTTATCCCTTTTATTTATTTTCTAATATGACTTTGAAAAGAGGAAAAGTGCACTTCAATGAATTCCCACTCAGAAACACAGAAATTTTTATGCTGGAAAGTGTATAAAGATCATTGAGTTCAACATCTTCATTTTACAGATGAGAAATCTGAGGTCCCAAGTGGTGTACCAAGTCACAGAGATAGATGTCAAGACAGCTGAGACCAAAAGAGGAGTCATCTGATCTCATTTTAAACCATTTAGCATTATAGCACATTAATCTGAGTAGATTCTCTCTCTCTACACACACACACACACAAACACACACACACACACACACACACACACACACACACACATTTGTATCTTTCAAGTTAAAACTAATGACCTCAAACATATGTATAAATTTAAGCGGGATTCCCTGCATAATTTTCACAAAAGCAGTCCTGACTGTGAATAGATTATGCCAAAGTGTTCAGGTTTTAAAAGAAAAAGATTTGAGTTTGATTACTGAATCTGCTATTTATTAGCTGTGTAACCTTGGGCAAGTCACTTAATTTCTTTGAGCTTCAGTAACCTCATTTGTTCAATGGGAAATATAACACCTATTTCAAACTATGAATGCAAAGAGCCAAATTAGAATAGTGCTGAGCATCCAGTAAATCTGTGCAACCTTAGCTTCCTTTCCCTTTCTCAGAGGCTGCGGAACTGAGCTTCCCAAATAACCATAACATTGTACTTTGGAAGATTTTGTATTAGACCACCAAGTCAAGGTGTAAGGAATGATAATGGGGCTTATGCTGCCATGATTGTTAATAGAATTCAGAATATCAGTTTAAGTTTGTTTTCAAAGTTAAATAGAAATTCAGTCACTTTAAAGTGTCTTTGAAATGAACTGGCTTTCTTCTACGATTTCCATTGAAAAATCACATATAAATTCCTCTTTTTTGATAACAAGAGAAAAGAGAACTATCAGCAGGAAAAATTTTTACCTATGATTGATGCTTCCAGTCAGCTTAAAAGAGCAAGTATCTCAGATGTAAAAATTCTGACACATCACTTTCTTACAAAACTACATAAAACAGTCAATCGTTTAATCTATTAACTCAACTCTGTAAAACGACCAAATTAACTCTTTGATATTAATATCCTTCAAATAGTTCTCTTCCTCCTCCAATCTTCCCATACAGGTCTTTTCCCCTCAACTCACTGAGGTGGGGTTGTATTTTACTCTGCTTATCAGAATTGAAGAATAAATAGATACTGTACAAGTTTACTTCTTGAATGTCAGGTTGTAGTGCAATATTGTGAAGCTCAACAAAGCAGAGCTGAGGGACAGAAGATGAGAAATGGAATTGCTTTCTTCCAAGATTCCCAGTGAATGTATATTTTTACCTGTATCTTAATATTTTTCTTCTTTTAGTTTCCAAGAATATTTTCTTCTTAAGGATCCAAACAATGTAAAGTAGAAAAATAAATATATTTCAAGACCCAACTAATGGCTGAGGAAAGTGAAGCAAAGTGGTAGAACAAATTTATCTGAATCCCACAACCTGTTAGAAGTATTGCTACAAATAATTCTGGTTCCCAGTTTAGAACTCTCCTCTTTGTGACTTTCTAGGAAAATTTATAATCACTGGGAAAACAAATATAACTGGAAAAAAATCACTGAAAATGAGGTGCTCCAAAAGCTCAGAGGCCAGCTTATTGTATATATCTTCTCTGCGTATATTAAAATGTTCAAGATTGATGGCAGGAAACATGTTGGTAAGTAAGAGAGCAATACAATTGCTAAGATACTCAAGGAATGAGTGGAAATGACCAGAAGACCTATGGATGGTTAGAATAGTCAAATGATATTCATCTCAAAGGTACAGCAAAGAGTCAGAAGTGGTGGCGCACGCTTGCAATCCCAGCATTTGGGAGGCTGAGACCAGTGGATCTGGGTTCGCAGCCAGCCTCAGCTACCTAGTGAGGCACTCTGCAACTTAGTGAGACCTTGTTTCAAAGTAAAGAATAAAAAATAGGGCTGGAGGTATAGCTCAGAAGTAGAATGCCCCTGAGTTCAATCCCTAGTACCACAAAAACAAAACAAAACAAAAAGGTGCAGAAAAAAGGTGGGGCTATTTGCTCTAATAAACATCAAATACTAAAAGATAGTCCAATGTATAATTTTCAAATATTATGCAGATTACTTATACACAAACTTGAGAAAGAGAAAAGCGTAAGAGTTGGTATGGAAGATAAGATGCAGGGCTTCCATTCATCCAGCCCTCCCAGGTTAGGGTTGTAGATTACCCAACACATCAACTGAAAGAACAAATTTGCTTGTTTTGATACAAAATATTATTAATATTTTTGTTTATTTTTTATTGTAGTAATTCGTGCATTGTAAGCATACATCTTTGTTAGATACAAATTGTTAATGACATATTTGCACATATTTCTCATTTGACCCCTTCCCCAATTCCCACCCCGCTCCCTCGCCCTCCCTCCCTCTCAGGTTCAATTCAGTGAGTGACCTTGATAGAGTTGTGAAAGTACATCATGTGTCTTAGGGTGTCCCCCCTCCCTGTCCCTCCCTTTGATTAAATCAATTTCTTTGCTTATCGAGGGTCTATCCTTTTCAGCTGGAGACCCTCTTATGCCTCATCTTCTCCCTAGCATCCACATATTAGGGAGAACATATGCTTTTTTGCTCTTTGTAACTGGCTAATCTCACTCAACATAATGTTTTCCAATTGCATCCATTTCCCTGCAAAGAACATGATTTTGTTCTTCTTTATGGCTGAGTAGAATTCCATTGTGTACATATCCCATAGTTTTGTAATCCATTCATCTGTCGATGGACATCTTGACACTTCACAAAAGAAGAAATACAAATGGCTAATAAATGTATGAGGAAATGTTCCACATCATTGGCACTCAGGGAGATGCAAATCAAAACTACCCTGAGATTTCACCTAACTCCAATCAGAATGGCAATCATAAAAAACACGAACAACGACACCTGCTGGCGAGGGTGTGGAGAAGTGGGAACCCTAATACATTTTTGGTGGGATTGCAAACTTGTACAACCACTGTGGAAAACAGTATGGAGGATCCTCAGACGAATGGGAGTGAAACTAGCATATGACCCAGCAATACCACTACAGGGTATATACCCAAAAGAATGGAAACCAAACTATCAGACCGATGTATGTGTATCTATGTTTATAGCTGCACAATTCACAATAGCCAAACTATGGAAGCAGCCAAGATATTTTTGTTTAGAATTGAAGTAGAAGGAGACTATAGAAGCCAGAGGTGGCAAACAGGCTCATTAGGCTGGAAAATGGTTAAGCAGATTGAGTGTAAAGGACAGTGAAATTCTGTCGTGTAGAATGATGAATAGAGTTAAGAACAGTGCAATGATCCCAAATAGTTCTTAAACTTACTTACTTGTACTATTGAAGTGTTTCTTCCTTTCCAAATGTTTAATAAGTTTATTTCACTTATAAGTGTTTTTTGTTTTTTGTTTTGGTTTTTTTGTTTTTTGTGTTTTTTTTTTTTTTGTATGAGTAATGTGTATTTGTCCTCATGTTTAGAAATATACCAAAGAACACATGGAATTTTGCATCAGGTTTAATGAAATAAAAAGTAAAGTTTGTATGAACAGAAATAAGAGCCAAGAGACAGAGGTAGTCATGAAAATGTACCCCATGATTTTTCAGAAAGACTGAAGAGGGTTTCGAACCTTTCTTAGACATGGAATTGGTGGGAGTGATTTAACCCAATTTCATCTAAATATTGAAAAAAAAACAAAACATAAAAACCCCAGATCATTTATGGGAATGAAAACCACAGATGAAATTGACCATCATGTGGAACTAGAGATAGTATCTCTCAGGATCTACATCCACATTTATAACTAGCATATAAATATGACAAAATATTCTGTCTGGTCCAGGTATATGAGGGAATCCACTTTATATCATTAATCAGAAATCATTCATTTAGCCCTAATTCACTGAATGTCTACAATATGTTAGTTACCCTGTTAGACATTGGTAATACAGTAATGATCCAAGGTCTCCTTAAGAAGCTTTAAAATGATATGTTTCTCCAGCTCCTATTTTAGATCAATAGGCTAGTGTGGTGAAAGCAAGCATGACTGACCAGAAACATTTGTTCATACCCAGATTCTTTCCTAACTAACTATGTTACCTTGCTGGTCTTATTATTTTTAGACTTCTTTTTTTGTTTTAAAGATGAGATGCTTGAATAGATGATGCCTGGGATTTCTTAACTCTAATATCTCATGATGTACAGTTTACTTCTAGATATTCTATAAATCAGAAATCCACATAAATTCTCAGTGCTTAATTATTAGAATAAGTGTTCAAAATGAATGTGTAAGCACCAAAACAATCAAGGCCCTATAAAAATTAATGCCACTGAAGATAACGTAGCACACAAACTGAAAGTAAGGCTCTATAAAATGGATTTTTAAAATTCCCCAAATAGTTCATGTACTAAATTGAGAACCTTGAAAAACAGGATGGAATACCAAGATAGTTTAACTACTACAATGAGCCTGCTTTGTATAGATGTTTTCTTTAAATCCTACTTCATCCCAAGAGATGGGAATTGCTAAATCAATCAGCATATGCATATAAGGAACCTTAGGTAAACAGAAAGCATTTTGTACAATCTTATATAGCTTGGCGATGAAACTTGAGCTCACGTTTTCTGACACTGATCATCATGCTTCTTTCACTATAATAAAAGCTTCCCAGGTAAAAGGGCATCTTACATGTCCTTTAATGCTCTTTTCTCCACATCTCTTTATGTCCCAAACCTGAATCCCAAGGTGAGGAAAGAAGAACAAAATTGCAAAATTTTAAGCAAATATTATATTAAGCAAATAGATATTTCATTTATTTGATATTAGTTGAAAAATAGGAGATGTAAAATTCTAAGGAAATCATTTACAGCATATCTTTAGAATGTTGCACTAAGCATGATCTTTCTTATTTTATTTTATTTTATTTGTGGTATTGGGAATGGAACCCAGAGGCATTCTACCTCTAAGCTACACCCCCCAGTCCTATTTATTTTTATTCTTTATTTTGAAACAGGGTCTCATTAAGTTACAGAGGATCCCACTAAGCAGCTAAGGGCTGGTCGCAAACCCAGATTCTCTGGTCTCAGCCTCCCAAGTATTGGGATTACAAGCATGCACCACCATACCCGGCTTGAGCACGATCTTTCCATCTTCAAAAATATAATTAAAAAGCTAAGGTGTGGTGGTGTCTTGCGACACAATTGTCCTAAAGAACTCTTTTCTTACCTGGACTTTTTCTTTTGATATAGCTCCTTTTTGTTTATTTGGTACTAAGGATCAAACCCTGAGCCTTACACATGCTAGACAAGCACCCACCTAGCATTTCATGGCTTAGTACTGAATACATCCAACATAAAAAGTTATTTAGATCACATTTCTTCGCCACCCCAATTTCATTCTCCTAGAAAAGATGAACATATGGAAGAGAAACAATTAAGGGCTTTTCTCTGATTTCAAATTTAAGAAAAATGAGCTGGCAGGAAAGGTGTCTGGATGTTTAATGGATTAAGAGACAAATTGTATCATCTCTCTCAGTGTAAATTCTGACCTTTCTTGCCCTCATAACACATTCTTCATAATTTTGTCATTAGCAGTGAATATTAGGTAATGTATAAGGCCCAGTATCAAAAGGAGTATAGTCAACAGTTTCCAGACTTTGAAGAGTGTAGATGAGGACAAGAACAGTTATTAATAAGTAAAGTGATAATAATAGGCAAGGCAAGGCAAGAAAAGAGGGAAGAAATTATGAGATAGTTTGATAGAAGAGATAAAGTGGACAGGACAAAGGAAAGGAACATTAGATAATAATCATAAACATAATAATAATAATAATAATCTAATAGCAAAAGTCTCCATGGAATGTCAAGTCTTATATACTATTTCATCAAAACACATCACTCATTTATGGTACACACAATTCTTTATGTTCTCATTTTTCTGTTGCTTCTTCAAGTTTCAGTTGACTGAGAGCAAAAATATGCTTTTGAACCATTCCTAAAGCTAATGTATAGTAAAAATAAGTATTTAGTCCTTATATCTTTACTAAGACTTTTTCAATTTATGAAGAGTTTCCAATATGCACAGAAGTGCCAAAAAATCTTAAACCATATATGTGGCCTCTTCACTGATATTAAATAGTTGACAAAAAAATTTTTGCTGCATTTCATTCAGGTATCTTTTTTTAAGTAAAAGATTACAAATATAGCTAAATTTAAAATTATTCTTCCAAACTAGCTTAAATGACCAAAAGACACTCTTTGGAAATTGGTGTGTATAATTTCATGTACCTATATCATTTTTTCAGGCTTTCCATAATACATCCTTTGGCTGCATAAATACATTTACTTCAAGATAATAGAGCAGATATAGGTGATCTGTTAATACTGTCCTCTCCCTTATAATATCCTCCATCTTTATGAACTTTAATTTCAGTACAACAGCTTAGTATGTCCCCATATTTCTTCCATTCAACATTCTAAAGATAAGAATAATTATGTAAAAATTTGTACCATGTTTTTCTCATTTACATACTTCATTTTTACTGTTAACCAATGTGATTGGGGGTTTAATTCTCTTTAAATTGAATAAGTAGCTCAACTCTGGTCAATTTTGTGCTTGTACATTGTCAGATGTTCACTATAATAGAGCACTCTTTTTTCTTTTGTCTTTAAGTTTTTTGAACACTGGCAGTATATCACAGTCACTTGGTATATTGTAGGAACTTAGTAGATCTGCTAAATGAATTAATATGTGAAGTGCTTCACCTGAATGAATAAGTGAACTAATCCATCAAAATCTATAGCCACCAGTGCTTACAGAGTCAGAAACCAAACTCAGAACTTCTCAAACCAACTTCATAGCATTTTTAACTTTACCAAAATAATCATAAAACAGATTTTAGAGATTTGAATATATTGTTCATACTGTTTTTGGAAAGTTAGGGAAAAAGTGGCCTTCCATATTAAAATATTTGATTCATTTTCAGTAATCTTCCTATATTTTTTACAATCTCAGGTCATAGAGAAACATAATGCTGAAATACCCTATCAGCTATTTCAAATGATTCCTATATATTTTTTTAAAATTTGGGTTTCAAAAATGAAACAAATGGATCATAGAGAATGAATGCAGTAGATCATTACACAAGCGATCAGTCAGCATCTTTGCCTACGCTTTAAGGTTACCGAGTGAATGGCTCAGATTTATAATAGCTGAATTTCATGCCAGCATAAAAACCATAACCCAGCTTGAGTTATCGTGAGACATTAGGAAGAAAGTATGGTGATAATATATCCATCCAATTGCTACATAAACGGAAACACTGTGAGAAAGTTGGCTGAGCACCTTGATAACCTAATTCATAATGTCTCCAAAAAGCCATACAATGATTTAGGAGAAATATTGAATGTCAGATAAAGATATATATAATTTAAGATATGTACATATCATACATATTTCAGTCTTTAGACTTCAGCTGTATATTAGACTTATCTAGAATTGTCTCCTCTAAGATAAAATGTTCTGATTTCTTTCTGCTGCTGCCAGGACATCCTCGACTGTTTCATTAAAGTTACTAAGTTTGAAAATGTACCTCTTCCACATTTTTCCCAAAGAAATTTTGATGCAATGATATTACATTGGCTTTCAACATAGAAAAAAAAAGTCTGGCTACATACTAGCTTTGTTACCTAGGCATGTTTTTAACGTCTCCAAGGTTCTGTTTTCTCAATGCATTAAATTGACTTAATTACACTGCTGCAGAGATAAAGCCATGCATTCACTGAAACCGTCATCATTTTTGTCTTGAGAAGACTGGCTGACTACATGTCCCAGCATCCTTTGCAGTTATTTGGAAGAATGTGACTTAAATGGCCACTAAAATGTAGATAAACAATACACCAGCTTGGTCATGGTCTTTAAAACCTTCTATGTGTAATCCTTTGTTCTTTCTCACACTTCTGTCACTTGCTAACGAGCTATCCAGGGGAGTGGAGTCATGAAATGGAAGAAGGCTGTATATTGAGTGATTCTAATGAATAGAGCTTGCTTATTCTGGCCTCTACTATAACTTTCACTCACACATATTTGGCTATGATATGAGAGAGCATTTTTACTGTTCAACCACTAATATTATTATGGTTATCATTTATGGAAGTTGCCTTCTCCTGAATAATACAAATACAAGTACCTACTTTTAAAGAGTTATCGAGGTGTAAGTTAATAACCATAAAAAATGCTTAATCTAAAAATATAGTACCTGGCACTTGATATCAGGCAGGATTTCTTCCTCTGCTCTCCAGAGAGACACAAATGTGTCTAGCCTTTACATGCCAGTCTTCACAACCTTCAATCTTTACATTCTTGATCCTTTTGCAGTAATATGTAAAAATAACATCTCCTAGAGATAGCAACTCACTTTAAAATGACAATGTGAAGTTGATTCTTCAAGCATTTGTTATTATTATTGAATTCATATTTTGTTCCACCTTTCATTCAACTCTTTTTTAATGCACACAAACAATTTGAAATAGTCTTGAGAACTAGTTTAATTTAGAATGTCATTATAAATCTTTTCCCATTCTGTTGGCTCTCTGTTGAGGTTCTTCATACTTTGCTGCACAGAAGCTCTTCAGTTTAATGCAATCCCATGTATTGATCCTCTTTTTAATTTCTTGTGCCTTTGGAGTCTTGTTGAGAAACTTTTTACTTGTGCATATATATATATGCACAAGTAAAAGTAATATATATGTATGTATAGAAATGTAAGCCCTCTCTTGAATTTTTTCTGAGTACATTAGAAGGACTCTGACTTAGAGATATTTTATATAACTCTCACAAATGACACATATGATAGCTAGGTAGTTATTGCCCCCATGCCCTATACTTATAGAAAATGAATGGGACCCATGGAGGTTATTCACCTTTAAGGCATACCTCAAAATAAATATCTACCTCTAGAGTAAGATACTATAAATGGTGAGAGATTAGATATAAGAAACCAACAGAGGGACAGAGACCTATCAAAAGCAACAAAGACATAAACTAAAGAAATCTGAAATCATGAAAAAGAAGAATAGCAAGGAAACAATGAGTAACTACAATGCCACAAGGACAGAATCTGCCAAAACAGAACTGAAGAGATTGCCATAAGGATAACTCAGAACTTTAATAGTAGAAATAATACATTTAATAGCCATTTGTATTTCTTCTTTTGTGAAGCATATAATTAGTTCACTTGTCCATCTTTTGATTGGGTCACTTGTTTTCTAAGTAGGGAGTTTCATGAGTTCTCTGTATATTCTAGATATTAGTCATCTATTGGACAAGTAGCTAGCAAAAATCTCCCATTCTGTTGGCTCTCTGTCGAGGTTCTTAATACTTTCCTTTGCTGCACAGAAGCTCTTCAGTTTAATGCAATCTCATGTAGTGATCCTCTTTTTAAATTCTTGTGACTTTGGAGTCTTATTGAGAAATGTTTTACCTGCACCTATATGTTGAAGTGTTGGACCTATGCCTCTTCAAGTAGCTACAAGGTCTCTGGTCTAATTTCCAGGTCTTTGATGCATCTTGAATTGATTTGACTTATGTGCAGGGTGACAGAGTGGGGTTTATTTAAAATTTTTCTGTATATGGATAACCATTTTTGCCAACACCATTTGTTGAAGAGGCTATCTTTTTTTCAGTGTATGTTTTTGGCCCCTTTGCCAAAAATCAAATGGTTGCAAGTGTGTGGAATTGTTTCTGAGTCTTCTATTATACTCCATTTGTCTATGTGTCTGTTTTTGTGCCAATACCATGCTGTTTTTATTACCATGTTGTTGTATTATAGTTTGAAGTCAGGTATTGTGATGTCTCCTGTATGTTTCTTGTTACTGAGAACTACTTTGGCTATTCTGAGTTTTTTGTTATTCCAAATGATTTTAAGAAATGATTTTTCTATGTCTGTGAAGAATGACCTTGTTAATTTCATGGATATTGCATTGACTATGTAGATCACTTTTGGAAGAATGGACATTTTGAAAAAAAGTTTAGTATCATTAGTATTCAGAGAGATGCAAATCAAAATTACTCCAAGATTTCACCTAACCCCAATTAGAATGGAAATCATTAAAAACACAAGCAACAACAAATGCTGGAGAAGGTGTGGAAAAATAGGAACTCTAATACATTGTTGGTGGGATTGCAAATTAGTGCAATGCTTTGGAAAACAGTATGGAGGATTCTTAAATGAATGAGAATGAACCTACCATATTATCAAGCAATACCACTTCTGGCTATCTACCCTAAATAATGGAATCTAAACTACCAGACTATTCCATGCATATCTATGTTTATAGCTGCACAATTCACAATTGTCAAAGTATGGAACTAGCCAAGATGTCCATCAATAGATGAATGGATTATAAAACTATGAGATATGTACAAAATGGAATTTTATTCAGCCATACAGAAGAACAAAATTATATCATTTGCATGGAATTGGATGTAACTGGAAAACATTATGCTAAGTGAGATTAGTCAGTCACAAAAAGTGAAAAGTTGTATGTTCTCCCTACTATACAGAAACTATGGAGAAAATGGGACACAGGAAGAACTCCAGACAAAGAAGGAGAAATCTTAGATGAGTAAAAAAGGCATCCTAACTGATGAAGATAGGAGGAGATAATAGGGAAATACCCTAATGCACATGATGTACATTTACAAACATATCAATGTCAATCACTAAGCCAAACATGAGGAGGGAGGGGATAGGGAAAGGGTGGGAATTGAGGAAGGGCTAGATGAGTGATGTGTACATGTATGCCTGTACCATCCTGTACCTCATAAAGATATATGATTACAATGCACGATTGAATTTTTAAAAATAGTAGAAATTATAGAAGATTTACGAAAAGAGTTGAGAGAAAGCCTCAAAGAAATAAAGGATCAAATAAATAATCTGATATCCTAAAAAGTAATCAAAAAGAAGCCCTGAAGGAAGTGAAGGATGCAATAAATGAAGTGGAGACATCAATACAAACCATCAACAGTAGACTAGAACACATGAAAAACAGAATTCACTCATAGAAAATGACCACTCCAAAAGTAAATGCATAGTATATAATTCAGAAAAAAAATTTAACAGCATGAGTTGGACATTGAAGAGATCTGGGCCAACTTTAAAAGAGCAAACCTAAGAATAATAGGCATAGAAGCTGAAACCAAAGGAATTAAAAACCTCTTCAGGGAAGTGATATCAGAAAATTTTCCAAACATAGAAAACAAGGTCAACACACAGGTACAGGAAACATATAGAACTCCCATTGGACAAGGTCAGAGAAAAAGTTTCCCACACCATGTTATAATAAAATTGACTGATGTAGAGGCCAAGAAGAAAATCTTAGTGGCAACGAGAATAAAAGACCAAGTGACATTTAGAGACAAACCAATAAGAATCACTCCAGACTTCTCAAACCAAGTCATGAAAGCCAGGAAGGCCTGGAGAGACATATTCCAAACTCTGAAACAAAATAACTTTCAGCCAACTACTCTACCCAGCAAAGATATGTTTCAAATTTGACAGGGAAATAAAAATCTTCCACAACAAACAGAACCTGAAAGAATTTATATCTTTTTAAACCAGCACTAATTTATCAAAGAGATAAATTACAGAGAAGAAATAATAAATAAACATCAAAACCAGAGAAACAATGATTCCCATCAAATAAAAAACTAAGCAAAGAAGAATAACCACTATCTAAAACAGAAGTTACAACTAAAATATTAAGAATTCAAAAATCATCTCTCAATAATCACAAAAGTACTCACAAACTAATGATGAAGGGCCGGAGTAAGGTAATTAATTTTAATGGAAGAGCACTAATTGAAGACAAGCAGGAGTAGCAACTCTGGTATCAGACAAAACAGCCTTCAAGCCTAAACTTATAGCAAGAGAAAAAGAAGGTCATTTGTACTGATAAGAGTAACAATCCAACAAGAAGATATAAGAATAATAAACATTTATCCCCCCAAACATAGGTGCAACCACTTCATAAAACAAACTCTTTGTGATATTAAGTCCCATGTAGATTCCAATACAATAATATTGGGAGACTTCAACACTCCTCTCACAACACTAGATTGATCTTCTAGACAAAAGGTCAGTAAAGTAAAGATGCCTCAATTCTAAGGAACACCATAAATCAAATGGACCTATAAGACACATACAAAATATTCCACCCAACTACAGTTGAATTTACATTCTTTTCAGCTGCTCACAGAACTTTCTTCAAAATAGGCCACCTCCTTGGCCACAAAGTAAGCACTACCAAATTCAAAAAATGTAACATAACCCCCTGCATCTTCTCAGATCATAAAATAATAAAACTAGAAAGTAACTATAAGAAGATACAGAGAAACCTCACAAACACAAGGAGACTGAACACCACACTGCTGAATGAGGAATGAGTCATAGAAGAAGGGGAGAAATTAAGAAGTAGGCAATATTAAGAGGAAAATTCATAGCACTGAGTGATCAAATAAGAAGGATAGAAATTTGCCAAATAAATAACCTAATGACACAACTCAATACAAAAATAGGAACAATCTAACCCCAAAGTCAGTAGAAAGCAGGAAATAATTAAAATCAGAGCAGAAGTAAAGAATTAAAAAATAATACAAAAATCAACAAAACCAACAGCCAGTTCCTTTAAAAAATAAACAAGATAGATAAACCTCTAGCCAACCTAACAAAAAAAAGAGAGAATCAACCACAATTACTAATATAAGATATAAAAAAAAATTGATACTACCACAGACAGTGCAGAAATTCAGAGAATTATCAGAAACTACTTTGAAAAGCTATACTCCAACAATATGGAAAACTTAAAAGAAACTGACAAATTTCTACATATATGCAACCTTTTTAAATTGAATCAAGAAGATATAGAAAACTTAAACCAACTAATATAGCAACCAAAGAGACTGAAGCAGCAATAAAGAACCTATCAAAAACAAAGCCCAGCTCCAAATGGTTTCCCATGTGAATATTATAAAAACCTTTTTAGAAGAGCTAATCCCAATACTCCTCAATCTAGTTCATGAACTAGAAAGAAAAGGGATTCTCCCAAATGCATTCTATGAAACCAAGATCACATTAAAACCAAAACCAAATAGATATCTCAAGAAAAGAAAACTTCAGGTCAATATTGTTGGTGAACCTAGATGCAAAACTTCTAAACAAAATACTAGCAACGTGCATTCAAAACCACTTCAGGAATATTATGTACCAGGACCAAGTCGGGTGTATCCCAGGAATGCAAGGCTGGTTTGATGTCTGAAAAATAATCCATGTAACTCAACACATAAACATAAGTAAGGACAAAAATCGCATGATCATTTCAATAGACTGGGAAAAGCATCTGACAAAATCTAATACCCATTTATGCTAAAAAACACTGCAGAGCATTGAAATAGAAGGAACATACCTCAACATCTTAAAGGCAATATACAATAGCCTAAGCCAGCATCATATTGAATGGGAAACACTAAAAGAGTTCCCCCTTAAAGACCACTATAACCACACCTTTTCGATATAGTACTTGAGACTCTATTCAGATCAATAAGGTAAGAGAAGGAAAACCGAGGAGTACAAATAGGAAAAGAAGAACAGAAACTATCTCTATTTGCTGATGACATGATATTATACTTAGAATACCAAATAAATGAGCCGGGCGTGGTGGCGCACGCTTGTAATCCCAGCATTTGGGAGGCTGAGACCGGAGGATCCGGGTTCGCGGCCAGCCTCAGCTACCTAGTGAGGCACTCCGCAACTTAGTGAGACCCGGTTTCAAAATAAAGAATAAAAAATAGGGCTGGGGGTATAGCTCGGAGGTAGAATGCCCCTGAGTTCAATCCCCAATACTGCAAAAAAAAAAAAAAAAGAATACCAAATAAATGCTAACAAAAGGCTTTTAGAACTCATCAAAAAATTTAACAAAGTATCTGGATACAAAATCAATCTTAAAAACCAGAGGCTGTCCTGTATGACAACCATATATCCACTGAAAAAGAAATCCAAAAAGCATTTCCACTCACAATATCCCCCAAAATAATGAAATACTTGGGAATAAATCTAACAAAGGAGGAAAAGACCTATACGAGGAAAATTGTAAAACATTGAAAAAAGAAATTCAAAATTCAAGAAGATCTTAAAGATAAAAGGACCCCCCATGCTCTTGGATAGGAAGAATAAATATCACCAAAATGACCATTCTTCCAAAAGTGATCTACAGATTTAATGCAATACCCATTAAAATAACAAGGTCATTCTTCACAGACATAGAAAAATCAGTCCTTAAACTCATTTGGCACAACAACAACAACAAAAAACAAATTAACCAAAGTAGTTCTCAGCAACAAGAAACATGCAGAAGGCATCATAATACCTGACTAAACTATACTACAAAACCATGGTAATAATAACAGCATGGTATTGGCACAAAAGCAAACACATAGACCAATGGAGCAGAATAGAAGACTCAGAATAGCTAGGCATGGTGGCACACTCTTGTAATCCCAGCATTCGGGAGGCTGAGACCGGAGGATCCGGGTTCGCGGCCAGCCTCAGCTACCTAGTGAGGCACTCCGCAACTTAGTGAGACTTGGTTTCAAAATAAAGAATAAAAAATAGGGCTGGGGGTGTAGCTCAGAGGTAGAATGCCCCTGAGTTCAATCCCCAGTACCGCAAAAAAAAAAAAAAAAAAAA
>PVLC010010999.1:0-48515 GCA_004027655.1 Graphiurus murinus
CAGAACTGTGCCCCCTTCCCCCAAGAAGTTGAAGAAACACATTTATCCATCAACTCCTTTCTCTTTTGGATGAAGGGTGGTCCCATAGACTTATATTCCAGTTTGTACAAGAATGAGTGTTCAGTATGTTCTAGTGGGAGATCCAAACTGCAGCATCAGAAAAGCCACAGGGAAGGAGATGAATAGCACAGGGAACTGACCTGAAACAGAATGCTCACCAGCATGAAGCTCTTCCCAGTACACATGGAGCTGGTTGCAATAATAAACCTGGAGAATCAAGTGGGGCTGGGAGAAGTTTTAGTGGTGCACATTGAGTTCTGATACAGTCCAACTTGATTCGCTCATCCTTTCAGTAGGACTAGTTCATGATAGAGTCTCTTTAAAGTGGTTGTCAGCAGGAAACTGCAAAGATTTAATAACGAAGAGTTAGTGGTAAAAGCAACTTCCTGCTCACAGTGGCAGGTTTTAAGACCATAACTAATGTTCTTCTTGTACCACTTGCTTTAGTCCACTCATGCTGTTTTAACAACATAAAAGACTGGGTAATTCATAAGTAATAGAAACTTTCTTCTCATAGTTCTGGTGGCTGGAAAACTCAAGATGAAGGTGCTGGTATATTTGGTGTCTGATCAGGGCTCCCTCTCTACTTTCAAGATGGTACCATGCTGCTATGTCCTGACATGGTAAAAGGATGAAAGAGACTGGGTTGCTCCCTTCAGCATCTGTGAAAATAGCAAGAACAGCTTCCATGAAGGTGGAACATTCACGACTTAATCACTTTCCCAAAGCCCTAACTCTTAATACTATCACATTGGATACATGTAAATTTTGGAAGGATACATACATTCAAAACAACAGTGCTGCTCATTTAGGTTTCCTCCATCCTCAGGAACACTTTGGGTGTTCTAAGCTGCTTATGAAGTGAACCATATCTTCACCCTAAGAAATTTGAATCCTTAGTTGCTTTGATTTTGTTTGCCGCTATTGTTAATTCAATATGAATTCCAGAAAAACCATGAGATACCCTGTGTTCCAAATATACTTCTTCAGAACTCCAAATGTAAAAGTAACTCTAATTCCTTGTTGTAATCAGGATAAATTACAACTTCTGGTGTTCTTGTTATATATTGTTGCATAAAATTTACTACAGAACCAATATCATTGATGAATATACATGCAAAATTTCTAAACAAAATATTAGCCATGTGCTTTGAAAAAAACATCAAGAAAATTGTACACCATGACCAAGTTGGTTTCATCTCAGGAAAGCAATGCTGGTTCAATATATGCAAACTGATACATGTTATTCTCCACATAAATAGAACTAAGGTAAAAAATTGCATGACCATCTTAATAGGCACTAAAAAGGCATTTGACAAAATCCAACACCCATTAATGTAAAAACACTGCATAAAATTGGAATAAAAGGAATGTACTCCAACTTCATTAAGGCAATATACAATAAACCCAAAATCAACATCATATTGAACAGGGAAAAACTGTGGAAATTTCCTTTAAAATCAGGAACAGGACAGGATTCCCCACCATCACCACTCATTTTCAATATATTCCTCCAAACTCTTGTCAGAACAGTAAGACAAGAGAAGGATATCAAATGAATTCCAAATAGGAAAAGAAGAACTAAAATTATCTTTATTTGCAGATGACATGATCCTATATCTAGAAGAACAAAAAGCTCAACTAAAAGACTATTAGAGCTGATCAAAAGTTCTGCAAAGTAGCAGAATACAAAATCAACCTAAAAATTTAATAGCTTTTCTATATGCCAACCATGAATCCATTGAGAAAGAAATCCAGAAAACAATTCCATTCACAATAACCTCAAAATCAATAAAATACCTAGGAATAAACTTAGCCAAGAAGATAAAAACGTCTACAATGAAAATTATAAAACAATAAAGAAATAAGTTGAAGATATTAGAAGATAGAAAGATCTCTCTTGCTCTTGACTAGGCAGAATAAATATTATCAAAATGGCCATTCTACCAAAAGTGATCTGCAGAGTTAATGCAATTCCTATCAAAATACCAATGTCTGTCTTCACAGACCTAGAAAAATTAGTCATAAATTTCATATGGAGAATCAAAAGACCCAGAATAGTCAAAGAAATTCTCAGCAATAGTAACTATGCAGGGGGCATTACAATTCCTGACCTCAAATTATACTATAGAGCTATAGTAATTAAAACAGCATGGTATCAGCACAAAACAGACACATAGACCAATGGAACAAAACAGAAGATACAGAAACAAATTCACATACTTTAGCCAATTGATTTTTGACAAAGGTGCCAGACACATATGTTGGAGAAAAGACAGCCTTTTCAACCAATGGCATTGGGAAAACTGGTTATCTATTTGTAGAAAAGTGGAACTAAATCCTAACCTCTCACCCTGCACAGGAAACAACTTGAGATGGATCAAAGACCCAGAAGTTAGATCAGAGACTGTGAAGCTACTAGAGGAGGGCATAGGTCCAACACTCTAACATAAAGGCACAGGTAGAAACTTCCTCCACAAGACCCCCAAAGCTCAGGAAATTGAAACAAGAAGTAATAAGTGGAATGGCATTAAATTAAGAAGTTTCTGCATATCAAACAAAACTATCAAAAGTCTAAAGAGAAAGCATATGGAATGGGAGATCTTTGCCAGCTATCCCTTTGATAGAGGACTAATAACTAGAATATACAAAGAACTTAAAAGACTTCACACTAAAAATAAATAACCCAATCAAGAAATGGGCAACTAAATTGAATAGACACTTCACAAAAGAAGAGATACAAATGGTCAATATATAAATGAAAAAATGTTCATCAGCAATCAGGGAGATGCAAGTCAAAATTACACTGAGATTCCATCTAACCCTGATCAGAATGTCAGTTGTCAAGAAGTCAACTAACAATAAATTTTGGTGAGGATGTGGGGAAATAGGAACTCTTCTACACTGTTGGTGGATCTGCAAACTAGTTCAGCCACTATGGAGATCAGTGTGGGGATTCCTCAGAAAGTTGGAAATGGATCCACTATATGATCCAGCTATATTACTCTTGATTTTATTTCCAAAGAAGCCAAAATTAGAGAACTACAGTAATATATGCATACTCATGTTCATAGCAGCACCATTTACAATAGCCAAATTATAGAACTAACTCAGATGTCCATCATCAGATGAATGGATTACAAAATTATGGAATATAAACACAATGGAATTTTACTAAGCAATAAAGAAGAGCAAAATTATGTCATTTGCGGGAAAATGGGAGGATCTGGAGAATATTATGTTAAGTGAGATTAGCCAGTCACAGAAAGTGAAGAGTCATATGTTTTCTCTAATATGCACAAGTTATGGAGTAACTGGGAACCAGAGGAACTCCAGATAATGGAGGAGAAACCTCAGGAGCCAGGGAGGTGGTCTAAGGGAAGGAGAGGGGAAAGACTGAGGTTCATTAATGAAAATACTACCATCAACTATGTGTATGTGAATATACTAACATCAATATCAGTACTCTGTATTGGGAAGGGGGGAAATGGGAAGGCAGTAGGGGTCACTCAGTGCTGTGCGCATGTATGTCACTGTCAACATGATTTACATTAGGATGTGAGACTATAAAGCACCAATAAAAGCACATTATAAAAAAATTGGCCTATGCCTCCCCTTCAAAAAAATCACTACAGAAATTAGTGGATGAAAGTAACAAGTATTTTTTCATGGTTAATAATTTCATTATTATGTTAGTCAGAAATTTGGTTCAGGCTTGGCAGGGTAACACTTCAGCTCCAACTGGCTCCTCTGAAGGCACTCTGTAGCATTCAGTTGATTCAGTTGACTAATACACTGAAGTATTCAGGATGGCGTCACTCACTTATCTGTGGCTGTGTTGGGCCCCGAAGCCTGGGCTCATTTGTGATTGTCAGTGGAAATGCCCACATGTCAACTAAAGTTTGAATATTAAGTTTTAATCACCATCTTGCCCTTCCAGGATGATAGTCTTAGGGTAGCTGGACTTTTGACATGGCAGTTTAGGGGCCCCACAGAACATTCTGCACCAGTTGTTTTATTTTTTCCATGGCTTTCCAAGCAATTAACAAAAGTCAACCAACTTCAACGTCCCTTTAAGTATTATAAACCTGTAGTTTTTAAAGTCCCACAGCATAACCAGTGCTTCATCTTATGCCTTCAGCTCATTCCCTTTTACCTACATGTTGGAAGTCATCACCCCACTTATTGCCAACAATAGATCACTTAAGGCTCACTGATCAGTGAATGATCCAATTCAAATTTCCATCATGTAGAGCTGCTTCTTGGACCTCCATTGGCTTCTTAGTGTATGTTCTCCCAAATCTGAATCCTGAGAAAAGGGACTGAGTAAAAAGAGCTTTCTTTTCTTTTTTGATACTGGGGATTGAATCCAGGAGCATTTTACCTCTGAGCTACACCTCCAGCCCTTTTCTATTTTGAAATGGGGTCTTGATAAGTTTCTGAGGGTCTTGCTATTTGCTGAGGCTGGTCTTGAGCATGAGATCCTCTTGTCTCAGGCTTCCAACTACTGAGGTGAGAGTTATACATCTTCATGCCCAGCAAGTGTTTTATTTAAAAAAAAAATGATCCTAGGATAAAATATAAGGGATCAGGATAGAGAAGCAGGAGACTAAAACAAGGAAGGAGTGAAGGCTAATAGAAGAATAAGTTCTTGAGTTGTCGCCGCTGTGAATAAATGCTATTCTATTTTAACCAGTACTCTCTGAAACAACTTATGAAGTGCATCTCATCATTGAATCCACTGAAAAAAAAATAGAGAAGCATTTTTTGGCTCCCATCATTATTCATATCAACTCTATACTATTGGGTAGTATATGGTTGTACATGAAAGACTGTCAGGTCAGTTCTTGCAGGAGCTCCATGTTTCAGAATCATTGAAAGTATAAAGCACCATCTCAGGTGAGAAGTCACTCAATGATACCTGTACAAAGCTGCTGAAATGGTGATGACAACAGAGGCTCTAGTAAAATATGGAGCAAAAAGAAATTTTAATTGTGTACAAGAAGTTCGCAATACATCTGGCATCCTCCACTTAGAACATAAAATGATCTGTTTTAATTTTCCTATCTACAGAAACCAGATGCAAAATATGTTGCTTTGGCAGCTACGGGACTCCAAAAGATATTTAATGTGAAGAAGCATTTTCTGTGGACAAATTTTAAACAGTTCAACTGGTCATCGATTTTGTACAAAAGGAGAGTAAATTTAAGTGACACTCTACAGAGTCTTGAGCAGTGGAGAATGGTTTTTCTCATTGGTGTTGGCTTAGAAGGAGCACAACTTGATGATCAATGATAAAGAGGTCTGTGGGAGAATTTACAAGAGGAGATCTTAATGTATTAAGTCAATATCCACCAGAAAGCATGTATTTTACAGTCATTGGGCCATCAGATGGTTAAAATGGCCCATCCAGGAGATCCAACTCAGCTCTTGTCCTCACGTATCCAGTGTTCAGACAGAGTAGAGATTATGTAGGGATGGAATTTTTTACATGTCCCATCACACTAGGTTCCTTCCTAGTCTAATTACTGTTAGGAGATGGTCCCCAGTTTCAGTCAGAAGTTCAGTCAAGTTTCAGTTCCTTGTGGTTTCTAAATTACCGTTTCTAGCCTGAGCATAAGTTTCCATTTCCCCTGAACCACGCGCCCTGAGCCATTGTGTCCGTTACTAGGTCCCTTACTAGGTCATCCTTGAAGGGACACCTCCTCTCCTCCAGCACCCTCCAATCCCAAGCTGACATGGGCAGAAATGGCTAGAACAATCCACCCTGACGGTATATAAGCTCTCCTATCCAGTCGAATAAAGCTCTTCTTTTCTTGCTTGCATCTCACGTGTTTTTCTCCGGTGTTGGGTTCGGACCCAGGACTGGGGAAGCCTCACAATTACAGTTAAGTGTTGGCCTGGCAGCAACACAGATTAAACTCCAATATATACCATTCTTTAAGGAGACCAACTAGATAGCAAGGTGAGCACACCAGTCTCTGTGTACAGTAGAGAAGGCAGCAATTTTTCTGACTGGGACTGATACGAATTCTGGGTGTGAGTTTGTCTCCTCTGCTTAAAGTATACTGCTCTGGTATACTGTGAAGAGTGCCTACTAACCATCATGTTAGATAAGTTTCCAACCTTACAAAAAACAGGCACAACAATGTGAATATAACCATAGGATCCACTCTAGTTCTTATACATCATTAAAAAGTTGTCAGATTAATAGAACAGTAGAATGCCCACTTAGAGATCTAGCTAATACCCAAAAGGATTGATACCAGCATTCCAGATGTAGCATACAGCTTGGTATAATGGTGCACCCTTGTAATCCCAACTACTTGGGAGGCTAAGGCAGGAAGATTGTAAGTTTGAGGCCAGCCTGGGAAACAGGCTAAGAACCAGGAGGCCAGCCTAAGAACCAGGAGATTAAAGTAGGTATGTTCTCCACTGGCTCAATTGTGTATCTATGATCCACTGCCCCATATCTTTAATCACTCTTGGACTAGCAGAATGGTTCTCAGGGTGGAGTTAAGCAGTATATCTGAGGAGTTAGGTACTGGGTATGCCGTGAGGGAATGGGACTCCCAGGAAATAAGGGTTGAGAAAAATAAAATCCAGCCCTTCCCCGCCCCTGCCATGAAGGAAGGTAGTTCTGTGTTATTCATCAGAGCTGAACACAAAGAATTAAATGTGGAGGAGTCGAACTAAGATGTCAGAAACCAAAGATCTATGTGTACCAACCTTAGGAGCATGGTCTATGGCTACATATAGACCAGGAAACAAACACAAAGAACAAACAGTCTTACGACTTTGGGGAATTAAAGGGTATAGATGACAGATTAAGAAAAATAACATGAGAAACTAGAATTTTCTTCATTGGTTAATGTCTATACAAAAGAGCTTCTAACATATATAAGTCCTATGCTCAGTACCAATATTGGCTATCCTCTTGGAAGCCCTTCTCCGTGTGGGTGCTTTAACTCTGCTTCTCTTTGGTGGATCGAGTGTACTCTGGGGAAAAGTGATGTGGAATTGACAAAGCATGGCCTCAGGCTACACTTACATAGTGCCAGAAGGCCCCTCTGGACTCTGGAATTTGCCAAGACCCCTAGGGCTGATCTGCCTCTCCACTTGTTTGCTTCTTTAAAATAAACTTCCTATTTCACTTTATTGGTGTCTGCAGATTTAATTTTTTAACTTTGCAAGACAAGGACTTGATAAGAAACTCGGTATCATTTCTACCAGGGTCATAGGAAGATTCCACTAAATCTAAACCAAAGCTGCCATCTCATTTTGTAAACTTCATGATAGTTGACTGTGGTAGAAACTGCCACATTTCTACCTAACATATGTATCACCTGCCTTCAGAATTCATAGGATTTGATCATCTGAGAGATAGTCATTTTGAGGATGCGATGGGAAGCACATTTAGTCAGCTATGGGGGCGTTTGTCTACACCTAAAATCACTTGCAGGTGTTAAGCATACAACCTTTGTAAGCCTGCCTGCCTACTTCCACCCTTTGTTCTATGAGCTTGGGGCCGGAGTTTTTCAGGAGCTATCCCAATTATTCCAGAGGATTTCTGCATAAACCAGCCAGCAGGCCATGAAAAGGTTACTCTACTGGCAGGCTTAAATGAACATGATTTTCATAAGGAGATAGTACACAAAGGAATCAGGGAAGAATATGTCTCGTACCCAAAGGATTTGCTGGGATCCTTCTATTTCCATGGCCCGTTAGAACACATTGGAAGCAAGTACAGCCTAACTGCAGCACAGAAACAGATCTTCTAGTCCCTCAAGAATGAAGATGCATGTCTCTCACCAGAAAAGCAATGTAGATAAGAACTATTGGCCAAACGTGAGCAAAATCTAGAGTGTGTAGTAGAGGGGAAGATCTTAATGTCAGTTATGACCATGAAATCAATGAGGATTCCAGTTCAGACTTTCCTATTGTGTGTCATTAAAAAAAAAAAAACTATGACAAGCACCAAATTGAAGAAGCCATGATGGAAAGGAGTGGAATTTCCAAGCGATATCAGGATCTGGGCAGAGTGGAAACAGCCTACGCAGTGTGGTGGGTGCCCTACCATGTCCCCTTCTTACTTACCCTTAGTGGAATCTTACTGCAAACATCAGAGGCCCCCTATCTGAGTATGTTTTCTCAACTCACATCCCTATCACCCATCCCAGAAGGATCTTGGGGGAGGATTTTATATAGTTTTCTAGAGTTACCTCAAAGGGTTTGAGCTAGCCAGGCATGTCTTTAATCCCATAGCCCATGTCTTTAATCCCAGTAGTTGGGAGGCTGAGGCAGGAGGATCACAGATCCAAGCAACTTATCAAGGCTATCAGCAACCCAGTGAGAGACTGTTTTAAAATACAACAGAACAAAAGGGCCTGGAGGTGTAGTAGCTCTCAGATAGGATGCCCGTGAGTTCAACTCTCAGTACCACAAAAAAAGGAGATAGGCGTGAGCTCCTGGTTCTCACAGAAGAATTGCTAGATATATTCCCCTTCACTGGCTTTGTTTGCTTCTGTTTTTCATGTTCCAAATTACCTTCTTAGGATCTCATTAGGATCACCTACAAATAAATCCTGAAATCATAGATCCTTGTTTTAGGAACTGAACCTCAAGAAACACAGCCCAAGAGCTTCTCTGTTCATTGTAAAAGGAGATAAAACCTGTAGGATTGTTGTCCGGTAAAATGAGGTCTGATTATTTGCAGATAGAAACTCACCAATAGATGTGTGCATAGATGAACGTATCACTTTGAATCTCAATATGATGTATAACTACAATGCAGCAAGAAAATCTTTTTTTTTGTTTGTTTATCTGGGGGTACTAGGGATTGAATCAAGGGGCATTCTACCTTCAAGCTATACTTCCAGCCCTATTTTTATTCTTTATTTTGAAACAGGGTCTCTCTAAGTTATGGAGGGCCTCACTAAGTAGTTGAGGCTGGCTTCAAACCTGCGATCCTCCTTTCTCAGCCATCCAAGTACTGGAATTACAAGCATGTGCCACCATGCCCAGCTCAATAAAACTTTTAAAATAAAAAAATGAAATGAATAAAAAAATTTTAAATAGGAATAATGACTCTGTGTTGATGATTTTGATAATGATTCACTCCAGAAACACAGAAGGACTATAATGAAGTGCTAAGGTTTGAATCTTAGTATTGTTTATCAGTATCTCTATGGCTTTTAACTAGTTGCTAAATCTCTCTGGGCCCTAGCTCTTGTAAAATTGGGGGAAATATTTTATAAGAGAATTAAGAGTAGCAGGTGCTGTGCAGGGAACGTAGCAAATGTTTAGTAAAAATATCCTTGTTAGCATTAATTATGCATTAAGTGCCAAATTTTCTCTTTTCCTGTAAGCTAAAGTTCTCAGCTACTGGATTTACTGTTAAAACAACAAACTATGTGACTGCATCTAACATATCAAAAAAATCAAATCTCAAAATGTATATAAAGTGTCATTTCAAAAAATATGTGCTTCTAAACACGAGGCATGGTGGTGTATGTCTGTAATCACAGTACTTGGGAGGTTGAGACAGGAGGATCACAGGTTTAAGATCAGCCTCAGCAACATAAGAGACATTTAGAAACCTAGTGAGACCCTATTTCAAAACCAACAACAACAAAAAGCTGTGGGTGTAGCTTGGAGGAAGAATGCTTCTGAGTTCACTCCTCAGTACCCCTCCCCCTACAGCACTTCCAAACAAGATGTCATATACTTTATGCTAGATAAAATAATTTGTACTAGAAAAAAATGAAAACATCTAAAGCTCTCTTTCAGTAACAACATCCAATTTCTGGGAACAACATCCAATTTCTGGGATACATCCAAACTTTCTAGAGGCAACGCCCAGAAAACCCCCTTTGTGACCACATACTTTGACTTTGTTCTTTTGGTTTCGGTTTCCTGTAGAGAGATTTCTAAACCCTTTCTGCCTTTGGGTGTTCCTGTATTTCATATTCAATTTATCTGCTGGGAGGTGGGAGCTGGGGGAGAAAGAAAATCACCAGGATTGGGTGAAGAGTTTTATCAGAACCTAGCACTGCTAAATAAAGGGGCAACTGTTAGAACTCTTGTCAAGTCCTCCTCAAAGCAGCTTTCTTAGCATCTCTGAAAGATTTCGGCTCCTGATTTTATAGTTAAGGTAAGATTAGGACAAGGGTGGAAAGAGATTTGCAAGGTCCAATTGAGTTTAAATGCAGTCTACCCAGGATAGGATGCAAATTAGCTTGATGTGCTATATATCAGACAAGGTAAAGACTAAATTGTGGTGTTATCAGATAGGCAGCAGAATTTATTATGTGTCTGCTATGTTTGTTTCCTTCTGAATTAGCTACAAGCAGGAGTTGGGACTGAACTGAAAGTTTGAAATGCCATTATATTGTTTTTCTTCCTTTGCCATCTCATGACCTATTGCTGTTTAAAATTGCCACTTACTTTCCTCTTTACTAAAATTTGATTAGGCTGATTTACACTGCAGCCCAAAGGTTTCAAGAACTTTGATTGTATTATTTTCATAAGAAAGAACAGTGAGATGCAATGTAAATAGCTTTCTAACATTGTTAAAGACAATAGAACAAAAGAGAAAAAAATGAAACAGAGTGAACAATGAAGTTTCATGAAGACAGTAATTATGTTTTTAGCCATAGGTTTGTACTTTGAAGGTGGATGTCTTCCTTTATAAATAATTCTGACTTTACACTTGGCACCTACTCATTTGTTAACCCTGTCTGTGTTGGATTCTGTTTCTACAACTCTATTGCTTCTACTGTTAGAAATAACCCAACTCAACACTTGCCCACCTGGATCCCTCATTACTATCTGGCATTTTTACTCGCTTCTAGAACTCTTCCTTCCTTTGAATTTTTACCATGTCACATGCTTCATGCATATCCTATTTGTTGGATTTCCATTTTCTTTTTGATATATGTCTTTTCCTTTTCCTCCAAACTCAAACCAAACAACACAAAACAAAGGAAAAGCAAACAACAACAAAACATAAGTCCTAAGCTAGAATCATGCAGTTGAAAAAGGAAGATGGTTTCTCTCAGAAACTCTAACACCAGCACTTCTGAGTATTTTCTCTTCTATTTCTTGGCATTTTTCTTCTTTGCAGTTTTTTTCTGCCCTGCAAACCTCTCTTTTTTAAAATGGCATCCATACTGACATAAATTCATACTTGTCTGATTCTTTTTTTTTTTTCCTGAAAGAGGCTTAGAGTGGTGAGAAATGCCAGTGGCTAGTGTTAGATACAGTTGGCTAGTTACGGTGCTGGGAGTGGACTTGTGGCTGGGAGCCAACATGTACATTTATTTTGTGTGTATTTTGGTGCATTCTTGCATTGTTTTCACTTATGAAAGTTATGAGACTCTAGCAGAGTGAGAGAGACTACTTCTCAGGGTATACATCACAGGCTGAGTTATGAATGTCAGAGCAACAGTTATGTATGTGCTTTGAATACATTAAATATGTGAAGAAGTTTTAGAGATTTGACTCTTCTAAAAGTGAAGATGTTATCCGGATACTGTTCAGGGACTACATATAAAATATTTTTATTAATATAGATACACAGTGCTAATGTTAGTCACAAAGAAGCACAAACTCAAATTAATTATCTCCCTCATTAGTAACATAGTCCCAAAGCTTAAGAGTTTGTAAGTCAATATCTACTTGTAGATTTAGTTTATGTATCTTCATTTTTTTCCCCTAGCTAATTGTTGAAGATCACCATCTACAATATAGAAGGCTAGTCACCAGAATTCTGATAGTAAGGTGTCAATATTGCATTGGAATTAGGTTAGAATGGAAAGCAACTGGGCCTCCAAATTCACTGTGGAATCACCTCTTTCTGGGTCAAGTTAACACTAGACATTTTTCACCTCCCATTTCCTCCTGCTATGCCGTTTGCCAGTGGGTCTCCTACTATCTCCTCCCAAGAAGCAGTTTCCATTTTAATTTACCTGTCACCAGCATGATTTATAGGCATGACCTATGAGGAAGAAAAGAGAATGGATATTTATGATTGAAAAAAAAAACAAAGAAACCCACATTTTTTATAGTCTAATAGTAGAAAGAATCCAGTTATTATTATTTTTGGATTTCAATGGAAAATGAAGTCAAGTAGATAGTGATTTTTAGCTTCAATAGTAAATATTCACTTCTATACTGGAAGAAAACTCTCCTTATGATAAGACAGAAAAGCATGTATCTGCATATGTCTCCTAGAGCTTAATATTTTGCCAGCGACTCTTCAGGTTGCAGGAAGTGATGCCCAGAGGTAGAAAATAAGTCATTACACGTTATTCAAGGAAGTTTTTTTTTTCACACATAAAATGCTTTGAAATTTTGGTTTAGTAAAGAGCATTAGCAACTATGTAGAAAATACTTCAAAAAAGTATAGCTATAAGTAAACACCTGTGATTTGTTAGCTAGTGCTCCAGAATAGCCTGGCAGAATTTAATGCAATATACAGTTGAAACGTAGGCCTAAATAAGAGAAAAGCAAAAAATTGTAATATAACAAATAATGGTCATAAATAATCAATCTAGGGGTTTCAGGAGGTTAAAAATTAAGAAACATCAGTAATCCAAAAGCCTGTGTAATGAGTTAGATTCAAAGTTTCAGTAGGTTTGACTCAGGAAATGAGTTTCTCTACGACCACTGAATATATAAGAACAAGTACGGGAGCTGATAGCAGATCTATGAAGGGCCTAGAGCCTATTTTATTGTGGTCCTCTTTGCTGCTTGCTTTTATCTTTTAATTTCTTCAGAAACTTAGGCAAACCTGGGGAGTAGTATGTTTCCAGGTTCACTAGGAAAATGGCTTTTTCTGCTGAAACATCAACCCATCCCACCTTGTCCCTTGCAGAGACAGTAACATCTTAGACATGACCTCAGAAGTCCACATGCTTGAACCTTTGTGCCTCATTGAGAACACTGAAGAGCAGCTAGTGGTCAATCAGGAAGCTCTGGAGATCCTGTCATCCATCACACAGCCAGTGGTGGTCGTGGCAATTGTGGGCCTCTACCGCACGGGCAAATCCTACCTGATGAACAAGCTGTCTGGGAAGCAAAAGGGTGAGTGCTGCCAGCAGAGCTCTGCTGACCCCTGTGTCCACCCACAATGTCAGCATTCATCAGAGAGAGGGAAGTGAGGAAGTTAGAGGTGCGAGGAACATTAAAAGCTAATGTTTGGTTCCATATGACCCTGCTATACCATTCCTGAGTATCTACCCAAAGGAATTGAAACCAGACTATCATAGTAATGCATGCATATCTGTTTAGAGCAGCACAGTTCACAATACCCCAATTTTTGAACTAGCCTAGGTGTTCATCAACAGCTGAATAGCTTATAAAATTAAGGGATATATAAAATTAAGGGAACTCAACTCAGCCATAAAGAAGAACAAAATTATATCATTTGCAGAGAAATGAATGGAACTGGGGAATATTATGCTAAGTGAAATTAGTCAATCACAAAAGTGAAAAGTCAGATGTTTTTATTCATATGTGAAAGCTAAGGAGGAACTGGGATACAGGAAAGATTCTAGAGAAAGGAAGAGAAATCCTAGTAGCCTGATGAAGGGGGTGTAAGGGTGGGAGGTAGGTGAGGGAAAGACTTAATGAATAAAACACTTCAATGGAAATGATGTACATACACAAATTTATCAATACCAATATCATTCTGAACTTCACCAACATGTATGATTACAATACACTACTACAAATTAAATAAAATAAAAAGCCAATGTTTGGCCCACATCTAGACTTTTTATCTTTGTGCGATAAAGGACAGCTCTCTGTCCCTACGATATTACCTCATTTTTTTCTTAGCCTTAATAACTTACTGGGGAAAACATAATATGTTCCCCTCATAAGGAGTAAGCCATCAATGTAATAATTGTGATATGTACGAAGTATTGGGGAAGGGGTCAAATGAGAATTGTGAGCACATATATCATTATCAATTTGTATCTAACAAAGATGTATGCTTACAATATATGAATAAAAATAAAAATTAAAAAATATATAAAAATTAAAAAATAAAAAGACAATGAAATAGCAAAAAAAAAATCATAAAATCTACAACCTTGGTATTTGGCATTGTTTCCTCCCTCCTCTATTGTAACTCAGTTCAATACTTGTACTTTCTGCTGTCTCTTCATCTTGCTTCCCATAAAACTTTATGTAATTATCAAGTATCTTCCCCTATCCCAGAGCCCTTCCTCTATTATGATCTGCACTTTCATTTGCAGGCTTTTCTGTTGGATCCACGGTCAAGTCTCATACCAAGGGAATCTGGATGTGGTGTGTGCCCCATCCTGAGAAGCCAGGCCACACTCTAGTTTTACTTGACACTGAAGGCCTGGGAGATGTAGAGAAGGTAAGGAAGGAGGGTTCTTTTTTCAATTAACCTTCTCATCTCTGAGCATTCTAACTCATTATTTGAACAGTAGACACATGGGTCTTCTCTAGCTGTATGCTGGTGTTTAAGAACGAGCTCACAGAGAAAAACACCTTGCTTTGTACCATTTGATTATTTCCTAAATATTCCCATCATAACCTATTTTAAGATACCAAAGTGAAGTCACTAAACTCAGACCTGGGAAAAGATGTACACAATTGGTTCTTATGAGTTGGAAGAGCTGCTTCCTACACATAATCTAAAATTTTTCTTGAACATACATATTTTCTTTATATTTTTGTTTTTTTTTCTTTGAATTTACCAAAATTAAAAAATGGAAAGCCATAAATTCAGCTTCAGTTTCCTCATGTCTATGATGCCGATAGTAATTATAAGCTCATAGTGTTGTCTTAGGAATTAGATGAGATCAGTCATGTGAACTGCCTTGTGGATAATAGTTACTCAACAAAATATATGTAAGTATTGTACAGGCCAATTTGTTTAAAGATTCTGGACAACCTTGATTTTAAATACTCTGTTTACCCCATTAATTTTGTTCATTTTGCAAATATCCGACAGTAGTTATAAGAGGCACTAGTGAGTCAACAATGCATGGATCAGGATAAAATTATCAATGAGAAGACTATGCAAAGTTCATATGTCTGACACTTTTGTCTTGTTTAATGTTTGTAGATCAAGATCTTATTTTTAATTGTTGCTTATCTGAGAATGCCATATGACTTCAATTTGTTTTGACTTGTAGGTTGATGATAAGAATGATACCCAGATCTTTGCTCTGTCAATCCTACTGAGCAGTACCTTTGTGTACAATACCATGAGCAAAATTGACCAGGGGGCTATCGACCTACTGCAGTATCCTTTTGTGGTCCAGGGTGGCACCAAAGCTTCAGATAACTCTGTTCAGTGGCTTTATGTCTATGAGGACTTGTGAATCACAAAAATGAAAATGTGATAAACATTGAAAACACATGGAAAACAGCCCTCATATTTACTGACATAGAAATGTTGATTTGGCTAAATGCTAAAGGTAAAATAAAATTTTGGAAAAGTATAAAATAAAATATGGGAGCTGGGCTTGATGGCACATAGCCTGAAATCCCAGTAGTTGGGAGGCTGAGACAGGAGAATCATAGGTTTGAGGTCAGCCTCAGCCACTTAGTGAGACCTTGTTCCAAAATAAAAAATAAAAAGAGCTAGGGTGTAGCATGTAGGCAGAATGGTCCTGGGTTCAATCTCTAGTAAAAAAGAAAGAAAGAGATACAATAAAATATGGGCTTAGATGCTGTACTATTTTTGTAAATTTTTCTTAATTGCATCTCAGCAATGTGACAGAACTGACAGATCTGCTCAGAGCAAGAAGCTTAACTGACCTTGATGGTGTTGAAGATGCTGATGATGTTGTGAGTTTCTTTCCAGACTTAGTGTGGACTCTGAGAGATTTCTACCTAGACCTGAAAATAGATGGAGAACTCATGACAGTAGATGACTACCTAGAGAATTCACTGAAGACAAAACAAGGTAACAGGACTTTAGTTTTGGAAAGAGGAAGAAAAGTAATCCCATAAATAATCTCTTTTGTGTAGATGGCCAAATAAATAGTTTTCAGTATACAACCATCTGGCTTTCTTACAAAATCAAAAATGAATATTATTAACTTAGAATGAATGAATATATTCCATATTAAATTGTATTACTCCTCTGTTTGTGGAACAAATATATTTCCTTTTCCTCCTTTCCTTTATTAGTCACCTTTTATCATATTGCTTAGGGTTATAATGATACATTCAATGGAGTAACACCAGAGAAAAGGACATGTATTTGAGGTAAATAAAGTGAATTGAAATTCCATACAAAACAAATTCCATGTTTTCTTCTCCAGGTAGTGGTTCAAGAATTCAAAATTTTAATTTACCCCGCCTGTGTATACAGAAGTTCTATCCAAAAAGGAAGTGCTTTATATTTGACTTGCCCACTCACAAAAAGAAGCTTTCCCAGCTTGATACACTGCAAGATGATGAGCTAAGCCCTGAATTTGTGCAACAGGTGGCGGAATTTGTTTCCTACATTTTTAGCCATTCCCCAGTCAAGACTCTTCCAGGAGGCGTCAAGGTCAATGGACCTCGTGAGTACCTTTTGAAGGATTTTTCTCTAACTTAAAGGGTAAGACATGTAAGTCTCCTTGTAGTGTCAATGTTGGCAAACACATCAGCAATCATCACCATGAAAATCATATGCACCATCTTTATAAAGTTACAGTAAATATGAAACATATTTCTATATGTTTTAAGTAATATCTCCAAAGTTACATAGAATAGGAACACAATGAAGGTAAGATGAAGTTAAAGATGTTTTACCCATCAGTATTATACTGTTGAACTAGACTAATCCACATGGATTGGCAGCAGTTGTTCAGCAAACATATGGAATTCTTTTTACATGTTACAGCCTTTGATAGGCACAAGATGAGCAAGGTATACATGGTTTCTGTAGAAATGGAATTTGTTTGATACAAAGGTTCGGCAAAGGCTCCAAGTGCCTAGAACTTAACAGATATCTCAGCAGATTTCTTGGTCTGGTTTTTCCTAAGAATTCTATGTTTTAGAACTTTGAAAATAATTGCTACATTACAGAGAGAAGTTAAATGCAAATAACAATGAAGTAAAACAGGCAAGTTCCAACAAAAAATAAGGGAAACTGGTCTAAATGCTCAATTTTACCATTTTCAGGGGAGATTATTTCACATACCAGCTTAACTTAATAAAGTAAAAGATAAAGGGAAATTCTGAAGAAAATGGAAAGCTGAGGAAGAGAGAAAGAAAAGGAAGATAAATAGGCAGAGGCCTATAGCATTTCAACTAAATGAATATGCATGACTTTTGTGTAATAATCTCCTTATTTCTGCCTGAAGAAGAATTAAATATGAACAATGACCTAAATCTTGACAATCTCCCTCTTTCTTCTTTGAGCACTATTCCTTTTCCCAAAGAAGGAAAGACCTGGCTTCTAAATCACGTAGTTTTCCAAAGAAACTTTTTCTGGGCCACTTTACTGCTGAGAATGTTGAAAAATTTGAAGCCATGCTTTGTTAAGTCAATGTTCTCAGAGTTACTTGACATAGTTCATAAACTCTTTCTCTGCAAATAAGACTGGCATCTCTTCCCTCCTCTGTGAAGATCTAGAGAGCCTGGTGCTGACCTCCGTCAATGCCATCAACAGTGGAGGTCTGCCCTGCATGGAGAATGCAGTCCTGGCCTTGGTCCAGGAAGAGAATTCTGCTGCAATACAGAAGGCTGTGGCCCACTATGACCAGCAGATGGGCCAGAAGTTGCAGCTGCCCACAGAAACCCTCCAGGAGCTGCTGGAGCTGCACAGTACCTGTGAGAGACAGGCCATACAAATCTTCACAAAGAACTCTTTCAAGGATGAGGACCAAAGTTTCCAGAAAGAATTGAAAGTAATTATTATTATTATTTTGTTCTAGTTCATGGGCATTGGAGGTTAGTAGAAGTATTGCTATGAAAGGTAAAATAGGACTTAATTTTAAGCCACAATTTCTATTAAAATGGAAAATATTGATAATCATTTATGTTCCATAATATCACTTTTATTCTGAAAACAAACAATAAACATGTAAATACTATGCACTCTCTAGAGCCGGAAGTTTTCACATATTCTTTCACTCCATTCTAATTAGAATAAGATGGAATCTCAGGGTAGTTTTGATTTGCATTTCCTGACTGCTGATCATGTTGGACTTTTTATATTTATTTGTTGGCCAAGTTTTCACATATGCACACAACTCGCCTTTAATATGTTATATACATAGACTAAATTTGAATTGGCTTTATTCATTTAAAAATTATATTTGCAAAGTATCAATTTTACTTTTTTATTAATGAAGCAGATAGAATTTCTACTTGCCAATTGCTAATATGATTTATCCAGGAGTAACAGAAAAAGATAATACCATTCCTACAAATTATTCAATTCTACCTTCTCAGTAAAGGTGAAAAACACTGAAACCAAAAATGTTGTAAAACAATAAGCTGCACTGAAAGCTAGAGCATGAGGCTAGAGATTGGTGGTCACCAGAGTACATGTACGGCAGAAATGTAAAGAAAAAGGGATTTCAGGTAATTTAGAACCCAAAAGTAAATGTCATTTTTCATAGAGCATCATCCTTGCAACTCCGCTGGTTTTCTGGGAAGAATATAGTCTTGCTTATAATCCTTTAAATTTCTAGAAAAATATGTAGATACTTTTTAAAAACAATTTCCAGAAGTACTGATGTTGCTAACATCTCTATGGGTTTTTCCCCCTTTCAAGACCCTACTAGAAGCAAAGAAGAATGACTTTTGTAAGCAGAATGAGGAAGCCTCTTCGGATCGCTGCTCAGCTTTACTTAAGGATATTTTTGGTCCTCTGGAAGAAGCAGTGAAGGAGGGGGTTTATGCTAAGCCAGGAGGCCATAATCTCTTCCTTCAGAAAACAGAAGAACTGAAGGCAAAGTACCATCAGCAGCCCAGGAAGGGAATACAGGTATCTCTAGTTTTATTTATTATTTATGAGAAATCACTGGAGTTTTTCTTTATAAAATCACTGGGGACAGGAGGAAAAACAGGTATACAGGCACAGAGACAAAGTTTGTGTCTCTACTTAGGAGTTATACTTTCTTTGAATGAGCATGCATGGGAAAATTATGTGCCTGGTGTTGGTATTCTAGCACAGAATTTTTGCTCTAATGAAGCTGTGGGAACACCATAATCACCAGATTTCTATTACAATCTAAAATATTCATTGCAACAAAGGGACCTTTTTTAGCTACATAGGGCAGAAATCCTAATAAAATTTATTTAAGGAAAACCAATGATTGATTGGTTTATGTAAATTGAAATCAAAAGGGTTTATTTAAAATATGGATACTTTCGAGAATTCAAGCAATGTAGTCAATTTTCCTGCTCCCTTTTTTCTTTCCAACCCCCTACTTCATTTTCATTTTATATTCTTGACTGTCAGCTTCATTTTCCAATGGACTCACCTCACATGGCAACGAAGAAACCCAAAGACCTAAGCTTAACCCATCCTTATTGCCCCAAGTCTAAGGGGAAAGGGCATGTCTTTTCCAGCATTCTGTCAGTGTTTAGAACTCTCAAGTTGAAGTATTTTTCCACTTGTGAGTTCTTTTCATCTAGTGGCCTTGGGTGCTCTAGGTCAGCCTCATGCCCACAGCTGCCTAGAGGCTTCATGGACCATTCCATCAGGTGCAGGATGGGCATCTCCTGCCAGGGAAAGATACTCTTTGGAACAAGAAATAAAGATGCTTATAACATTACTAATCACCATATACTACTTCTAACTCAATTTTGGGGGAGTTCCTAGGCTGAAGAAGCTCTGCAAAAATATTTAAAGTCCAAGGAATCTGTGAGTGATGCTATTCTACAGACAGACCAGGCTCTCACAGCCAAGGAAAAGAAGATGGAAGGTGAGAAGAATTTGATAGCCATGGGAGATGGACAAGGAATTTCTACAAATTTAAAATCAATGGGGCCCAGCCCACCTTAGATCATTAAACTACAGCAAGAATAGCAAAGATGCTTCTTAGCTCCTGGGGTCCTTTCTGAGTATAGCACAATCAGCAGCAATATGACTATCCAGAAGGGAAAACAACCCCAGAGAGTTTCCTCTATGGAGTTGGAGCAATAACAAATAAGAGTGTGGGGCAGGTTGCATGTGGTGGTGAATGTAATCCCAGTACTTGGGAGGATCACAGGTTTAAGGCCATAAGGCACCCAGCAACTTAGTGAAATCTTGTTTCAAAATAAAAAAATGTAATAGTGCTGGAGGTGTAGCTTAGAGGTAGAATGCCCCTAGGTTCAATATGGTACAACAAAAACAAACAAACAAAAAAAGAAAGGAAAGGAGAAAGGAAGAAAGAAAGGAAGGAAGGAAGGAAGGAAGGAAGGAAGGAAGGAAGGAAGGAAGGAAGGAAGGAAGGAAGGGAGGGAGGGAGGAAGGGAGGGAGGAAGGGAGGGAGGGAGGGGTGTAGAGGAAGGGGCAGAGAAATCCTAGAGAGCTTATCTTTTTCTACTTTCTCCTCAGAGGAACGTATGAAAGCGAAGGCTGCAATTGCTGAAGCAGAAAAGTTGGAGGCGATTTATAGGCAGAACCAGCAGAGAATGCAGGAGCAGGAGAGGCTTTATCAGCAGCAAGTGAGACAAATGCAGATACAAAGAGAAAATTTTTTGGCAGAGCAACGAAGGGAAGAAGAACGTCGACTTCAGGTATTTATCAAATGTTCTATCTCAAGATTTTACTTCTCTCCTCTCTTCATTTAAAAAAAAAAATGACAGCCTGAAACAATGGCACAGAGGAAAGACAGCCTAATACGGTGGCTGAATGCTAATATTTCACACCCTGAGAAGTTGTCAAAATGGCCTTCTAATGAATGGGATCCACAATGACAATGTTGCAGCTTCTGCAAACCTGGTGTGAAATTCCTATGTGAACACCTTTATGAGACAAACAACATCCTCACTTTCTCCCTGGCTTACCAGTGTACCTGCAGGTACTGGTGTTTCAGAAGCTACTCCAAGATACTTTGAGATTCTAGCTCTTTCCTGGAGAGCAGTATGGGCAACCCATGGTGGGTGTTTTTGTTTGCTTTGTTTATATCCTCAATCTTTTCTTCTACTTTTGTAACCAAAAGTGTGGTGACCTGGAACATATCCCTCATTTAAGGTTCAGACACCTCACCTGACTCCGCATGTCACCTAGTTTTTGTAGCAGCTTCTTCTCTTAGAAATATATCTAACCGTGTCCTGTGTGTGAATGAGAATGGAGGGCAAGATGTGATGAAGATGGCCCGAGAAAACTGTGTTGTGTAAGGGGAAAGGGAGCTTTGAATTCTAGAGACACCAATATTGCAAGAATTAAGACACGATGATGTTTCCAGTGCTAGAGAAAGAGGAGGGTGACTAATGATAGAAGTAGGTTGGACACACATGCATGGAAGAGATTTTCAGGGACTGCGTGTTGCTACCGTGGATTAGGACAAGTCAGTGATGTAGCAATTAGAAAATGATTGGTCTTACTTTTTGCTAAGCCTTATAATTTCTATTTATCACTTCTTAGGAAGAGGCTGAAAAGCTCAAGAAGAGGCACGAAGAAGAAATGGCAAGGATTTATAATGCGAACCACCATCCACCAACAGATAACTCCTGTATTCTGCTCTAAAGTGCTGATCATCAGAGGTTTCTTTTCTTATTTCTTTACACTGAAGACATAAAGGGAGAGGAAACTCTAGAATGTGGTGCAATCAACATTAAAATAATCTCAAAGCCTCCTGTCTAATCTTCCATATGTCTCAGGGTATTGCAAGTTTCCTAGGGTTTGTTAATCACATGAGCTCAAGGTCATGGGCTCAGTTGGGCATGGCTCTTGCTGGTGTGCGTGTGCTGGAGGCCTTCGGAGGGAGGCACCAATGGTAAAGTGGAAACAACATACAGTTCTCAACTGGGGGGAGGCTGCTATTCTATGGATACTGGTGAGACTCCTCAGCAGGGTCCATGGACTTTCTGCATGGAGAAATTCCAAGCTGAAAGCAAACAATGTAACAATAAAATGGAGATCTTTTAGAATATGAAAGGAGATGTCACCATGGAAATTGCATCATCAGTTTGAGTCGAATTTAAGTAGGACACATTATGGTCAGAAACAACTTATATTGGATGTATTAACTGTGAGTTATATGTGTATACCTTTAGAACTTACAAATAGGTGGTATACAAAATGCTATGTAATGTGCCAAAATAGCCTGATACAGCTAATTTAATTTATGCTTGCTATTGTATTAATGGTAAATCATCTTAATTTTTTGCAGTCAATATGTGAGAGTCTGATTATTTTTTAAAATTTATACATTATATGAATGTGTCTTTTAACACATATTTTAACAATAAAATATTTTAAAAACCATAATTTTATTGCTTTGTATGTTTCTGAGTAGATTACAGTCTATAGGGGAGACTTCTGATTTCCCTTAGATGAATAAGAATTACTTTAAAATTAGAATGCACATTTTATTATACCTTTTTATTTTTTTTATTTTGTTTAGCTCCAGTAAAATATGTATTAAAAACTGTAGAAGTGTTACACAAAACACTATTTTGTCTCATTTATAATTGAAACAGGCATGGTGGTTTACAACTCTCATCCTAGTACTTGGGAGGCTGAAACGGGAGGATCACAGGTTCAAGGACAGCCTCAGCAATGTACAGAGACTCTCAGGAACCTAGGAGACCCTATTTCAAAACAAAATAAATAATAAATAAATAAATAAGAAAGAAAGAAAGGAAGGGTGGGGGTACAGCACAGAGGTAGAATGTCCCTGGGTTCCCCAGTACCTCCTCTCCCCACCACACACAGGGGCTGGTTCAGCTCTATGTCTGGACTTGACCTGAACTTCAGAAGATACCAAGACATTGGCTGAGCATTTGTTTATCAGTACTCCAGAATTACCTTTGCAAGGTGTGCAAATCGTGAAGGAGAAAATTAAATACATTTTAATATTGAAAGAAATGTCAAAGAAGGAAATAATAACTTTTTGTATCACTAGTACTCATACTAAAACCAAATTTTTATATCCTGGGATTCAGCATATTTAATTCATTTATTCAAGTTTCAACACCTTGGTGCTCTTGTCCTAAAGAATTTGATGTATAACCCAATACTGTTTCTATTGTATCTCCCCCACCAAAAATAAAGGGTTTTCCCTTTTTTAGAAACCCCCAGAGGAGCATGTTGCTTTCCTTAGTGATACATATTCTTGCCCAGAATTTCCTTGACTGCCACTCATCTCCAAAATTTCTGTCTCACAAGACAGAGGTGTGTCATTAAGTTCAAAGGACAAACAGAGGCATCACAAGGTAAACATGGACAGCTTCCTGGTATTACTGAGATCTAAACTATGTTTTCTGACCTTCTTGGTCTTATTATTGTGAAACTGATTGATCATGTTTTACATGTAGTGAAAAGCAAGAAAACAGATTCCCTGGAGCCTCCTGATGGAACACAGTACTGCTAACACCTCGATTTTACTGTCGCAGACTTCTGATTTGTAGAATTACAAAGGCATAAACTTCTGTTGTTTTGATCTGCTATATGTGGTAATTTGTTACAGCAGCAATAGGAAACAAATATAACTTCCTTATTAGTTAATAGTATGAGTAGTTATCAATGCCAGCTGATATTTATTTAGAATTTATCATGTGCCAGCTGCAGTAACTCATCTATTGATCACAAAAATCCTATGAACATATAGTGTTGCTTTATTATAATTATTATATAGTGTTGCTTTATTATAATAATTATTATTTTAGGTATTTATTATTGCTATTAAACTTATCACCGTTAAAGCATTGAACATACATAATTTATCTAAAGGCAGTGCCACAGCAGGCCTTTTGAATATAGATTCCACATAATAATCATATTGTGATACTGTCTTGTCTTGCTTAGCAAAACATAGAAATATTAAACAATACAAAATCTAGAGATAATTATTAGATAATTAAAATAAAAATATAGCTTCAGAACAATATAAAAAGTACTCAACACAAAAAGCAAAGGAATTTTCAAAAATAAAAGTTAAAAAGTGTGGTAATGACTCTTAGATATACAGATCACCTATTGAATAGAACAGAAACGCTAAAAATAGACTATACTGGAAATATATAGGTTAAAAATGGATTTCTTAATAGAATGAAACAACTGGATGGTCATGTAGAAAATGATAAAGTTGGAACCAGACTTTACATCTTACACTAAAAGGAAAACTGTTAAAAGTTTAAAGTGTAAAAGCATAAGGCACAATTAAGAAAACCAAGTTCTTTATAAGAAGAGAGCCATTCTAAATGTGATTTAAAACTCTCTTGAATCGTCACTTGAAACTAGATCTCAGGTTCAACATAATCTTTTACTCCCTTTGCAAGCATTATTTTGATAAATTACATTGCCTTTTATTTACTTTTCAAAATTATGAAATATGATTCATATAGAAGAGTGTATAAAACATAAAACACATCATAATATAAATTATAAAATTGTCACACAAATCACCTGTAGGAGTATAAATTTAGAATTTCTAAAAACTGAAAGGAGAGTATTACAACCTCTGCCATCCCTGCTAGAGCCAGGCAGTATCACAAATTTTACAATTCTTCCTGGAGTTTATCATATAGTTGTGAGGCCCTAAACAGTATTTTGGCCTATTACCATATAAATGTGATTTCATAGCATGTATTCTTTTGTATACTGCTTCATCTGCTAATAAGATTAAACTAATTTATTGTGTGTAGTTAAAAGATGCATATGCTGTATAAAGTAAAAAACAATTCATTTGTTTTACTATTGAAAATATTTGAACTTTTAGATTTTTCATTTACGAAATGTTAATAAGGACATTTTTAAACATAAACAATTGTTCATGCACATACAAAATTCCCTTGTGTAATAGTCTCAGAAGTATAATGCCTAAGCTATAGAGGATGAATACCTTCAGTCTTTCTACATCAGGTTTACCAAGATTTCAAAATCTCAGTAGCAAGTGTAAGTAGCAAGTGTAATACTTTCTATAATGTTCTTCAAAAGTAACTTATAAGTTTTAGAATCTCTTTGAAAATTTGTCTTCCTTATAAGTTTTAGAATCATTTTATACCTCACAAAAGTTTGGCCCTTCTCTGGAATTACATTAAATCCATATTTTAAAAGGTTCAATCAACTTTATTTAAAAACCTCTATATTTATATTCACTTTGAAACATTTTTACCTGATAAAGACTATGGAATTGCCATTTTCCATATAATAACTTAGAGATGTTTGCTTTATTTAAAAATTTCTATATTTACATTCATTGAAATATTTTACTGTATAAAGACTATGGGATTGCCATTTTCTATATAATATCTTACAGATGTGTGCTTTATTTTCTCTAATTTGAATAGTTTCCAGAAACTCTTCCCATTCTTACTTTTGCTTCTCTATGTGTAATGTTTCTTTTAGTTGCCTTCAAGATGTTTTCTTTATATTTAGATTCCATTACTTTGCCTATGCATGAGTGTGTTTTTCTTTGTATCTATTCTGCTTGGGGTTCTCTAAACTTGTGGATCTGCGGTTCGTTGTCTTTCAGTAGCTTTGGAGAGCTCTGCGTTATGTCTTTTTCCTTTCCATTCCTTTGTTTGGAACTTCAATTACATTTGTAGTAAACTTTTCACATTGTGTTGTGGGATGTCATGAGCTACTGAATGCTTAACTATCATTTATTTCACTCCTTGAATCTCTTCTTATTGTAGTTTAGTTAATTTCTACTGATCTATTTCAAGATTTCTGATGATTTTCTCTGCTGTGTCCATGTTCGGTCTTTTTTTTTTTTTTTTTTTTTTTTTTTTTTTTTTTTTTTTTTTTTTTTTTTTTTTTTTTTTTTGCGGTACTTGGAATTGAACTCAGGAGCATTCTACCTCCGAGCTACACCCCCAGCCCTATTTTTTATTCTTTATTTTGAAACCGGGTTTCACTAAGTTGCGGAGTGCCTCACTAGATAGCTGAGGCTGGCCGCGAACCCGGATCCTTTGGTCTCAGCCTCTCAAATGCTGGGATTACAAGTGTGCGCCTACACGCCCGGCCGCATGTTCAGTCTTTTTTTTTTTTTATATTTCAGCACGGATTTTTTATACATTTCTTGAGTACAATAGGGTTACATAGACATTTATGACATATCAATCATTGTCAGATCACAAATAGCACCACTTCTTCGTTTTATACGTATAGCCCACATTCTTAACATAGCCTGGTAAAACAAACTTTCTAGAGTCATAAAACCATACTCCTTTAGGGTCATATATTTACTTTCTAAGAAGTAGGAGGGTCTTTCATCTACGCATTCTAGGAGCAATCTCCAATTTAGTCTTTCATTCAGCTAACAAAAGGAATTCTTCATCACTAACATTGTGCTTTGTATTTACAGATTTCACCTGACTCTAATACTTTCCTTTTTCTGCTGCAAACCTGTATCTGTTCATGTATAGTTATCCCCTTTCTACTAAATCCTTTAACATAATAATCACAGTGATTTTAAAGTCTGATTATGCCAATCCTTTATCTACCTCTATTTCTTTCTCTTTTAAATGGTTTTTACTTAGTTTTTCTATGTGTCTCATAATTTTCTAATCACTTTTTACTAAAAAATAGTTGAGACTGATGTGATAATCTGTGTATTTGGAAATGGGCCTATCTCTTATATTAAGATATCTGTGTGAGCATTGGTTCCATGTGGTGGTAGTTCAGTTGGACTTGGGTTTGGTTCTTTTCTATAGATACCATCTCTGTACTGTAAGCCTCAGATTTCACTAGTGAAGTTCTGCACTATTGTTCTTTTTGTAAGTCCTGGAGTGCCAGAGGGTCTGTCTTAGTATTGCTGTTCCTCTCCGCTTTTAGCAGACATTGCATACCTACGTCACCTGGGCCTTTTCGTTGTGCTCATGCTCCTATCCCAAGCATAGGCTGCTATTACTTGTTACTCGGTACCAGTGTCCTAGTGAAGGCATGAGTTATCTCTGCTTTCCAAGTACTGCTGTGCTACCTCAAGCCTGCCTGCTCTGCCCAGGGCCTCTCATGGAGAGAGGGGCATTTTCTGTGCACAGCTTGCCACTGTCTCCCTTCTGAGAGCCCAGAGAGGTGAAACTGGTAGAACTGAAAACACACAATTTCTAAAAGAAGATGCTAAAGTGTTTTTTTTTTTTATCTGAACTTCATTTCAGTTCAAAAACATCTCATTAACATTTATTGGTTTAGGAAACCATTTCAAATTATCCTTTCTCAATATCATAACTCTTTTGACTGAGACTTAATGAATATCATTTTAAAAGCTATTAGAAGTCCTGAAACTAGAATAAAGACTTCCAAAGATACTTTTTCTTCTATTACTGAATTAAAAAAAAATCTTTCTTATAGTAAGAAAGAATGAAGAATGAATTAACCCTAGATTCTTCTTCTCTAGTCACATCTTTATACCTGCACAAACAGAATGAAAATGAGGAAGAGGAGAGAGAGAGAGACAGAAAGAGAGAGAGAGAGAGAGAGAGAGAGAGAGAGAGAGAGAGAGAGAGAGAGAGAGACTGACTAATCATGTGGATCTAGTTAATAGATAAAGGACTGTTGTTATTTGAGTTTGAGTAATGTGCCTATCTATCAGTTACCTCCATCTCTGTCTCGGGAAGTGCAGGACCACTGTACATAACCCAGCTTGGGTTCAGTTCTAGAAAGTGCCAAGCTTAATTTCAAAGATGAATGCAAAGTTCTCACTCTTGGTAAAACTATATCTTGAATGGGGCAAATATTATAAAATAAAGTGAGAAGTGATCAATGTAGACGTAATGTTAAAAATCATTTGAGTCTCTTTACTCTGTTGATTATCTACATGAAACTTACCGGATGTTCACACTAAGTTGCAAATAGAGCTAAAATACTTTATCTGGGGTGCCATGACCTCTTCCTGTAGAGTCATACAATATTTGAGGTGAAAACTGAGTTATAACTCTGAGAGTATATGCAATAATATCAGAGCTTTTAAAGAGAGGCTCCCACATTAGATTACATTTTACTAGCAAAAACACTTCAACACTCGGGTGTTGAAAGGGAAAAACTAGCATTGCTAAATTTCAATAATCTCAAATAAAGACAATTTAAAAAGTTGATCACCAAATTTTTCCATAATATTATATAAGAATAGAAACTTGTAAGCCGGGCGTGGTGGCGCACGCTTGTAATCCCAGCATTCGGGAGGCTGAGACCGGAGGATCCGGGTTCGCGGCCAGCCTCAGCTACCTAGTGAGGCACTCCGCAACTTAGTGAGACCCTGTTTCAAAATAAAGAATAAAAAATAGGGCTGGGGGTATAGCTCGGAGGTAGAATGCCTCTGAGTTCAATCCTCAGTACCACAAAAAAAAAAAAAAAAAAGAATAGAAACTTGTAACATTAAATATGATGAAAAGGATTACATATGCTCACTTTAAAGGTATACTTTCCAATAATATAATTATTAGTAGTATTATGTCACATATCAAAGGACAAAGAAGGATTTAAAAGTTTCAATATGAAGTGTCTATTTAGATCCTTTGCCCATTTTTTGATTGGGTTATTTGCTTTCTTAGCTGTGATTTTCTTGAGTTCTTTGTATATTCTAGATATTAGACCTCTATCCGAAGAGTAACTGGCAGAAATCTTCTCCCACTCTGTAGGCTCTCTGTTTAGGTTCTTGATAGTTTCCTTTGCTGCACAAAAGCTCTTCAGTTTAATGCAATCCCATGTATTGATCTTCCTGAGGGTTGCTTGTGCTATTGAGGTCTTGTTGAGAAAGGTTTTACCTGTGCCTATGTGTTCAAGTGTTGGTCCTATGCCCTCTTCAAGTATCTGCAAAGTCTCTGGCCTAACTTCCAGGTCTTTAATCCACCTTGAGTTGACTCTTGTGCAGGGTGAGAAAGTGGGGTTTATTTCCAGTTTCCTGCATATGGTTAACCAGTTTTGCCAACACCATTTGTTAAAGAGGCTATCCTTTTTCCAGTGTATATTTTTGAAGAAATACAAATGGCCAATAAATGTATGAGGAAATGTTCCACATCATTGACAATCAGAGAGATGCAAATCAAAACTACCCTGAGATTTCACCTAACTCCAGTCAGAATGGCAATCATAAAAAACACAAACAACAACTGCTGGAGAGGATGTGGAGAAGTGGGAACTCTAATACACTGTTGGTGGGATTGCAAACTAGTGCAACCACTTTGGAAAACAGTATGGAGGATCCTCAGACGTATGGGAATGAACCTACCATATGACCCAGCAATACCACTTCTGGGTATCTACCCAAAAGAATGGAAACCAAACTATCAGACCGACATATGTGTATCTATGTTTATAGCTGCACAATTTATAATAGCCAAGCTATGGAAGCAGCCAAGGTGTCCATCGACAGATGAATGGATTACAAAACTATGGCATATGTACACAATGGAATTTTACTCAGCCATAAAGAAGAACAAAATCATGTTATTTGCAGGAAAATGGAGGCAACTGGAAAACATGATGTTAAGTGAGATTAGCCAGTCACAAAGAGTAAAGAAGCATATGTTCTCCCTAATATGCGGATGCTAGGGAGAAGATGGGGCATAAGAGGATCTCCAGATGAAAAAAGAGAGACCCTCGAAAGCAAAGAAGTTGATTTAACCGAAGGGGTTGGAGGAGGGGGGGCACACTAATGTATATCAAGGTTACTCACTAAACTGAACTTGAGAGGGAGGGAGGGCGAGGGAGCGGGGTGGGAATTTGGGGAAGGGGTCAAATGAGAATTGTGAGCACATATATCATTATCAATTTGTACCTAACAAAGATGTATGCTTACAATGTATGAATAAAAATAAAAATTTAATAAAAAAATAAAATAAAAGTTTCAATATAAAGTTCTATTTAGTAATATTTTGTTCTTTATTTATTGTGATACACACTGCCTTATTAGGAATCTGAAAAACACCATGGGAAGTGAATCTCAACATCTAAATTTTGGTACATAGTTTTTACTTGTTAAGGACTAAGGCAATTTTACAGAAATGTATTGATAAAATTGGAAATAATTTTTCATGTCTTCTAAACCCACTCAGAACATTCTGGTAGAGAGAGGTAGCTATAATCCAAAGACTACATTGTTCTAGCAAAATAGCTCCAACTATATCCATTCAGAAGACAATGGAGATGCAGTAAAGTAATAATTTGGTTACATCATTCTTACTCTGTTGCTCAATATAATAGAATGCAATTTGAAAATACATTAAAATGGTTCAGCTTTATAGGCCTCAACTTTCTATGCCAGAATTACTGCTCAGAAAAATTCAAACATAATTGGACAGAAGTACCCTAACAGAATATAAAATGAAAACTGAGATAAAATGGAAGTAGCATTTGTCAGGTTTTAAAAACATGTTACTGGTTATGATTTACTTGCTTGTTTTAAATAAATACTTTTGAGTTTACATTTTTATCTAAAGCAGAGAAATGAATCTGGAAAAATAGTCAATGAAATAATAGTGATTAGTTGTGGATGATAATATTTATATTTATATAAATATACACATACGTATGTAATTGCTATGGAAAGAACATTCATGTTAATAACATGAGTACTTGTTAAGAAAAGGTGGGGATGAAAAGCAAAAAACAGAAATGAATAAAAACCAGAAGTTCTGCACTAGGGAGTGGACAAAGGCTGCAAGAGGACAGCACAGATGGCTGAGGGTGGTGGGCTCCAGGCTGCTCAATGTGTCCATGTGGTCCACAGAGACCTCTGCATGGAGGACACACACTCTGTGTTACCAGGATGCACTGCTTCTCTCTGTGCATCCTCTCAGGACTACAGCAAAGAGCTCTGCATGGAACACCGTGTGTGCCCTACACACATCTGCAGAAAGATGGCTTATAGCCTTTCTCAGGCCCCTTGCAGAGGCTAGCTATGAGTCACTTTTTCCTGTTTACCACATCCTGACTTCAGATGTTACCCAACTACTCCAATCAGATGTTCCCTGACTGGAGATACATAAAAAAGATTCTTACATTACAGACAATTTAAATCCCAGAAGTTGTTTTTTTGTTTGTTTGCTTACTTTTTGTACTGACCATGCTTAATATTTCGTAGATCCTATAATAAGATGGAAAAATCTAATCTCATTTATAGTAACCATCAGTTAAAAGTGACTATAAGGTTTACACATGTTCTGTTATCATGCAGTTCTTAAAGTAGGTTGCTCATGCACAAACTGCACCAGAATTACTTGACACAAATATGGATTTTGGAACATTTTTAATCCTCTCCTCACTCCAGATAACTTATTGTTTTTTTTTTTTTTTTTTTTTGCGGTACTAGGGATTGAACTCAGGGGCATTCTACCTCCGAGCTATACCCCCAGCCCTATTTTTTATACTTTTATTTTGAAACCAGGTCTCACTAAGTTGTGGAGTGCCTCACTAGGTAGCTGGGGCTGGCCTCGAACCCAGATCCTCCAGTCTCAGCCTCCCGAATGCTGAGATTACAAGCGTGCACCACCACGCCCGGCTATTGTTGTTGTTTTTGAGACACAAATTCACCCTGTTCCCCAGGCTTGCCTTGAACTTGGAATTTCCTGCATCAGCCTCCTAAGCAGCTGGAATTAGAGACATGAGTCACCATTCGCAGCTCAGATAAATTTTTTGGATAGTAATTTTGGAAATTTTTGAATGTCTACGCAATCTAATAGAATGATCTCATTCTACTTGTTTAATTTGGAGTTTAAATCTTCTTTGTTTGGATATCTCCAGGCCTCCTTTGCTGTAAGAACAAAAAATGAAAACAAGCAAGCATACAAAAACTCCAATCTCTACAACTTTGTAAACTCGTATACTTTTCCTAGTTTTTTTAAAATATTAAATCTACAAAAAGAAGTCCAAAAAGAAAAGACGTCCTTATAAATTTCCTGCTTCCCAGCAGGAAATTTTTCATGTTTACCTTGTTAAATTTTGGGGTTTCTTATTTGGTTTGGTTTGGTTTAGTTTGGTACTGGGAATTGAATCCAGGGGCATTCTACCTCAAAGTTACACCCCTAGTCCTTTTTATTTTATTTTACTTTTTAAATTTTGAAATAGAGTTTGTGTTGTTGAGAGCCTTGCTAAATTGCTGAGACTGGTCTCAAACCTGCAACCCTGCTGTCTCAGCCTCCCAAGTGCTGGGATTACAGGTGTATACCACCATGCACAGCAAAATTTTAAATTTTAACTCCATCTCATCCAAATGTTGTTTTTAAGATCCCATAAGCAATAGGGTTTGGCCCCGGGAAGCCTGTCTCTAGAATCTGTGCTGTGGCACCCGAGGATGGCTCTGGGTTTCTCTTACCAGATTCATTCTCCATCAGTTTCTTCCTATCAGTCTCTGCTTATTGCTCCTTTCCTACCAACTTCTTCAATGCAATGCATTTGTAAGCTATGTGCTTTCTTATATTTCTGACTTGGCAATATTGGTTTTTCTACCTGCACGATCTTATCAAATCTATAATTCTGAATCCTATTAACCCTTCAAACCTTGAGATTTTTAGTAGACTACAATTAAATCACAGTGAGACACAGTCACTCTGGATCTGAAGTTGCAGAGTACTTGTTCTTACTTATTTCAATTACTCATTCTCCTTTATGTGATATTTGCTTCCAACCCTATAGAGATAGATTGTCATATTGGTTGCATGTATATGTTTACATGTTTGCTTGTTCCTCTAAATGGCCATATTCTTATCATATGAAAATTTACTCCTACACAATGCTGTATGTATTTTTAAGGTACATATTGAACATTTGTTAAATTTAATTAAATAGCATTTATGTCCCTTTCAGTCTACTTGGATGTTTCTAGTTCATAGTCACAAGTCTAAAAGTATTGGAACTCTGGAATCTTGAAAACATGGGACAAATATTTCTTTCTGTAAGTTGATTTTCTTAAGTATTTAGTAACAGCATAGAAAGCTTCTTTGCAATGCATATTAAATTCCACTATTCTGGCTTAAAATCATTCTGTATTGGGTAAATGATTAAGCAAGATTAAGAACATTCCAGGACTTTCTTAAGAAGTGAGAAGATGATCTCATTGCAAGGAAGAGGTAGATGACATGCCGTGGTCTACTAACCAGAGTAGAAAAAGAACTGTTCAAAGAGTTAACTTCTCTGTTGCCAGGTTTCCATGTTCTCCTTCAAGAGCTGGGAAGGATTTAGGCTACCAGAACAGATTGGCAGCAGATGAGGATTTAGAAGAAATGGCAGACTGAAAAATAAGTTACCAAAAAGCCTAAAAGGCTCAGGACTTGAGGGTTCACCATTCTCTTTCTATTCAGAGCAGGTTCATATCAGGTCACTGTTAAGAGCAAAACTAAAATTTTCAAGTAGTGGGTTTACAGGTCACTAGGAGTTTGATAAAAAAGTAGCTGCTTAGTTAATTCTTAAATGATTGACAGCATTGCAATATTTCAAAATGTCAAATGATTATATATATATATATATATATATATATATATATATATATATAAATTTCTACATGTCGGCTAACTGCAAAATTCTGCTTCTGTCTGTAACTTGCGCTTGCTGGCAAAGTTACTCCCCCAAACCGCCTGCAAGCGATATTAACCTATAAAAATGCATAATTTCCTAAATCAAAGCTGCTGCTCTTTACTCAGGGTGCTGAGTGGAGTTGCAGTCGCAGTGGCTAATAAATCCCTTTACCTCTTAACTGGTGACTTTGAGTCCCTGTCTCCCAGTGGGATTTAACAGGCACCAGTAGAGTTTCGGTTTCCCTAAAGCCCTGATAAATACAGGAAAAAGAAGAAAGGGTGGAGGTGGAGTCCAGCTGGCAGGAATTCCCATCCTGTAGGAATTCCCACCCTGGTGTTAGACTGTGGAAGTGCTGCTCTTCAGGGCTACATTGGAATGCTATTCCCAAATAAGTACCATTCATCTTTGGAGATTTTACGTCCTGGAATTTCTCCCTCCCCCCCCCCCCCCCAGCTTCCCTATCTGGGACGCCTTGGTGTAGAAGATTCTGAGCTTTCTCCCAGTGCAGCATCCCACAAACTGTTTTCTTGCCTACTTGAAGGCGGTGCAAAAGCTCAAGGGTAAATTGTGTCAGAAATGAGTGTGGTTTCGCTTTCGTTTCTCCTCACCCACTGCTTATATGGATGGCTCTGGCACTCAGTTTGATTTTCAGCCTCTCAGAGTAGCAGTGGTTTCCGGAGCAGCCAAGGGCTGGAGGAAGCTCAAGGGGTGAGCCAGCAAAGGCAGCAACTGAGAACCTGTATGGTGACTGCACAGCCCGCGCGCGCAGCAGGTGAGTTCCCTGCGAAACTGAGTCTGTCACACATTTTCCTCAACTAACAATGTCAAAGAATACCCCCAGCGCAAGGTTCACCGTGTGGGAGCGGAATTACAGCGCGCGCGTCGGGAGGGCGGCGGCAGGAGGAGGCGCAGCTCAGAGGTCCAGAGGCGGCATCAAGGAGAAAGAGCTGCCTCCTAGCACCAGGAAGCTCTGCTCTTTCTACAGCATCCACCCTAGGTCGCGGCAAAGGCCCTGCGAGGGGCATGGAGGAGTGCATCCCACCCTTGCCTGCGGAATGTAGGCTTAAGTCCTTCCTTAGATTGAGCCCCCCCCCCCCCCAATCCAGCGCCCTGGCAGAGGCACTGTTGGGGCATCATTTCTACTTGCCTCCTCTGGTTCTCGGATGATTCCACACTGTTTCCTGCTAGAAATTAGAGAAAAGTTAGTTCTCACCTCAGTCCATTGAAATCTTAAATGACTGACTTGTTTGGTTTTGTATTAGCCTTCTTAGTATTCCACACAGTTGTGTTATATGGAATGGTTCAGTTTCATTTCCACTAATCAAATGTTAAAAACAGCTATAAAGTTTAAGTCTGTTGGTGTACCTGGTGCTGTTCCAAAATGTGTGGTCCATCCAAGAACTGCTTCAGAATATCTTGTGGTACATGTAGATAATTCCACATTGGGGCAGCTTTAACTGTTGTTCTCCACAGAACTCTTGGACAGTAAAGTTTGGAAACTTTTGATAACCTACATGATCTAATAGAAATGTCTCATTCTACATAAAACTTCCTGCTTCTTGCACTGCAGCCAAAAAAATTAATAATAATAATAAACAAAAGAAGTAAAATAAAAAAATGTATGCTTATCAACCTTTTCCTAATGTTTTCTGAACTTAAGCAAGAACGCTTTTAATTTTTCCTGTTTCAAACACTGGCTTAAAGGCTCCATAAGTTCTGTTTGCACCATAAATTCTGTTTTCCAATAGCTACAGAGAAAGCAACAGAAATTGTATAATGGAAGTCTGTTAATAAACCAATTGGTGTTTGTTTTTTGTTTTTCTGCAAAAATATTCTCAGTAAAACTAGTTTCCTTGATAATTTACAACTCATGAGTTGTGATATTGACATATTAACTCATTCCCTCACTTGTTCATTGGAAAAACAGTAGAGTAATTCTGGAAAATTTTAAATGATCTTTTGAGATCTCATTTGCTATTAGTCTTTTCAATAACAAACCAGGCAGGAATGTTTTTTAACCATAATATTGAGAAGAAAATCAAGTACGAGAGCTAAGTTCTCTTTGAAGGTCTCACGGGCTGTAAGTGCTTGGCTCCTGGCAGGCTGTCTCCTGGGCCTGTGCTTCGACTATCCCAGGTAGCTCTGGGTTCCTCTTACCTAATTCATCTTCCTTGTGTCCCTCCCTGTCAGCATCTTCCCACTACTCCTCCATGGCCTCTTCCTTCTCTCGGGTTACCTTGCTGGCCTGTCTCCTTCCATCCACATTGACTCCTGGCTGAAAGATATATAAATGATCTGTCTTGAAGATTGTCCCTCACCAGTATTTGGAATTCCATCCTTTTCTGCTTCCTCAGATTTTTAATTTTATTAAAAACAAATAATTATAGAGTACTTACTTTGCATCAAGAATGATTCGAGCTATACCATAAACATGAGATATTCCAATCTCCCATGACCCAGTGAGGTAGCTATATTAGTATTCACAAGTTGCAGAGGAAAGAAGTGAGGATCAGAGAGAATAAGTATCTCTCACGTAGTATGAGAATGGATCCAGTGTTTGGACCCAAGTAGTTGGGTTACAAACACACTACCTCATGCACTGCCACTTTAGCTTATTGATCATCTCTGCCTTAGTCCTTAACTCCTCGCCCTACTTTTGTTCATTTGTTCTCACTCTTTGTCCTGCCCTAGTTTCAGCAATACTAGATCTCTGCTTTATTATTATCAATCTCTTCAGAAAACTCAGTTTTATGAGCTGAAAATTTATGGTTATTTTCTATCTATTTTTGCTTCTCTTGGAAATAAATAAACAATGTTTCCTAACTTCAAAAAAAAAAAAAAAAGGTAGAGACAAAAGACAATCTGTAATGCTGAAACATTATGGAGGAGGCCTTTTTTATCCAGAAATTATTATTGACTGTTGTTGGATATTTCATTTACTGTCTCAAATGAGGTGCAGAAGTTATGATGGTATATCATCATGTAGCCTCTCCATGGGACGCAGGCTAGTGCTCAGGTATGACACAGGTCACCCATACTGACACAGGAGCTGTACGTATACCTCCCTCCAGGGAAGCAGGTGCTTAGCTGTGCACAGGAAGCTCACCTTTGACTTGGAGCAGAGCCTCTAATGAGATATACTCCTCCCCATCAGTTTATGAAACCTGGTATTATCAGGGTTGATGATTATGTGGGTCTGTTTTCTGTTACTCTAACATCTACCTGAGATAATTTACAAAAGAAATGAACATTTTGTATCACATTTTTTGGAAATTTCAGTCCATGATTGGTTGAACCATTTGCTTTGGGGCCTGCAGTGGGGCAGTAAGTACCTGATGGCAGGAGCAGCAAGGGAAGTCCATTCACCCATGACTGTATGTGAAGAGGGAGCAAGAGTGGCCAAGGTCCCAAAACCCTTTAAGGACATGCCATCAATGTCCAAGTTTCTGTCCACTAAGATCTACCGTGTAATAAAAATCTGCCAACCCTACTTGCACCAAGCTGAGGACTAAGCTTTTAGCATATGGGCCACTGGGGATATTCCATATCCGAACTATCGTGCACTATAAAGATGCACCTTGTACTCTCTTGGGAGAAATACATTCTTCATGTCTTCCTCCTTCTGTCTCCATTACCCTCCCGCCTGCTCTGGCCCCATAGGTTCACGAAATCTGGTATCACCAAGGTTGATGATCACCTTTAAATTTCTCTTTCTCAGGGAAGCCTTCCTTGAAAGCCCTATATTCAATCCCCAACACACATTCTCTATTTTACCAAATTGTTTAACACTATATGTGCGTTTTACATATGCATATGAACCTATACACATTTATACATTTTCCTAATTTAGTTTGCTTGTTGTTTCTCTTCTCACAGGAGTAGATTCCAATAGGCAATAACCTGTACCTGTTTTGTTCACTGCTGGATACTGACCACCCAGAACAGTGAAGCACAAGGCAGGTAGTTAATGTGCATGTATTAAATAAATGAATATTATCAAACATGAGAATATGTTCAGTCCTCTTACTTGTACCAAATGTTGTTGATCACTTCCTCTCTCTTGATACTCTGCTGAGATAAATGTTCTCCAAGATACTGTAGAACCTTCTCCGACTATAGGCACCTCAGAAAAATGGTGCCTATTTCCATCCCCCTCATTGATGTCAATGGCAGGAGAGAGAAGTGAGCATGATGAACTGTGCATTAAATGCTCTACTAGTCTGATATACTTGTATTCAAGTTTGCATCATCCTGTCAGAACTGCCTGTGAGTATACCAGAAATAAAACATGGCCAAAAAATTCACTGTAAACTGAAAACATATTTATATTTCTGTTTCTGTTACTTTTTTGACATCTACACAGTTTTTCAAAGTAAAATTCTAAAAGTCATTGTAGAAGCCTACTCTGATTTTAATCTTTCTAATTACTGTGTGTGCTGTTTCTTTTCACTTTTAATTATCCTAGCTTGCCTCTTTTAGATGTTTTAAAAACATTTTGGTGCTGGGGATTGAACCCAGGGGCATTCTACTTCTGAGTCATGAACCCCAGCCCTTTTTATTTTTATCTTTTAATATTAAAACACGGTGTCACTAAGTTACTGAGGATCTCACTAAGTTGATGAGGCTGACCTCAAACCTGTGATCCTCCTGTCTCAGCTTCCAAGTACTGGGACTACAGCTGTGCACCACTGTGCCTGGCTTATATTAGGTCACATTTCTGTGATTCTAGCACTATCAGTACTTAACCTACCATGGCATTTCTCTACTTATGCTGGCATGGATAGTGTGTTGTCAATCCTTCCCAGTATGCTCCTGAGATATTCTTTACTCCAAAGGGACTACCTTTTATTTTCTATCTTCCAGTTTCCATCTTTTCTTTTTCCACTGTAATAATAAAATGTGTCTAGACAAATCACAATTCACAAAAGAGACTAAATGTCTCAGCCTTCTTTGCAGAGAGGCTGGCCATGAGATGCAATTTTAGCAAATGAAAGATGAGCAGAGTGATTATATGTGACCAATTATCCGGAAAACATCATTATGCAGGAGAGACCTGGCCTCTTCCCTGCTGGGAGGAAGGTATGTGTGATGATGAGCCATCTAGGAACAGGAGATATCATGTTAAAAGAGGCAACACAGATAATAGAAGGGAAAAGTGCCCCTGTCAGTTTTGTGAAACAGAATCAAAGGATTTTACCCTTACAACTGTTGTGACAGAGGGAAATAAAGTTTCAGTTTCTTTCTTTCTTTTTTTTTTTTTTTTTTTTTTCAGTACTGGGGATTGAACTCAGGGGCATTCTACCTCCTAGCTACACCCCAGCCCTATTTTTTATTCTTTATTTTGAAACAGGGTCTCACTAAGTTGTGGAGTGCCTCACTAGGTAGCTGAGGCTGGCCGCAAACCCAGATCCTCCTGTCTCAGCCTCCCAAATGCTGGGATTACAAGTGTGCGCCACCATGCCTGGCTTAAGTTTCAGTTTCTTACACAACAATTTTCTGAGGATTTTATGTTATAAATGAACTGAATCCTAATTGATGGGTATTATAAGGCACATCTAATGTTGGAACTCTAATATATTTTATATCTATGAAACACAGAATTGAGCATGGAATCAGGCTCATTTAATGTAAAATGAAAAACTCTGGAAGGATTACAAAGAAGACTTGATGTCAAAACTATGCCTTTGACAGAATTTAAGATGAATTGAAGTATCTTAATAGACACCTATCTTGTACCTTGATGAGTCAGTCTGGAAATATCTCATGGTTTTTAAGATGACAATGCAGTAAGATCATTGCAGATTGTCCTGCAGATCACACATTATAATGACATCTCTTGTGATCAGTTACTAGATAAACCTTGGTATTTCTCTATTAAGAAATGTATCAGAAAAAAATGTTTATTTGAAGACATCAATCCTGATTGGTAAGTTTTTGTAGTAGGTACTATAAAATTGAGACAGACTGCTGTTCAATTTTTGCCCCACTGACTAGCTTATTAAACCTCTAAGCAATCATTCAGCATATCTCTATTGCCTTTCCTACATCTGAAAAGGACGGATAACATCCCTTAAGCTATAGGTTTCTTTTAAGGACCATGAAGATAATATAAAGAAGGCAATATTAAGAGAACTTTTCTCACAGAGGAAGGTATTAAGATATAATTTTTCACAAAACTATGGGATATGTACATAATGGAATTTTACTCAGCCATAAAGAAGAACAAAATCATGTTATTTGCAGGGAAAAGGATGCAACTGGAAAACAATATGTTAAGTGAGATTAGTTAGTCACAAAGAATAAAAAAGCATATGTTCTTCCTAATATGCAGATGCTAGGGAGAAGATGGGGCATAAGAGGGACTCCAGATGAAAAAGGAGAACCCTAGATAAGCAAAGAAGTTGACTTAACTGAAGGTGATGGGAGGCGGGGAGGGAGGGACACCCTAATACACATGATGTACTTTCACAAATACATCAAAGTCAATCACTAAACTGAACTTGAGAAGGGAGTGAGGTGGGAATTGGGGAAGTGGTTAAATGAGAAATATGTGCATATATGCCTTTATCAGCTTGTACCTAACAAAGATGTATGATTACAATGCACCAATTAATATAAAAAATAAAAAATACACACAAAAAATTATAAAAAAAGATATTATTTTTCAGAGAAATGAGTCACTGAGACAAGTAATCCCATGTGTCATCCTTAATATCGTGAGGAATTATGAGCATGAATGAATGGGACATGGTCTATGATCTGCCAATGTAAGGCCACACACTTTTCTTTTAAAAATTGACAGACAGTAAGAAGTCAAGTCACATGTCTCATAAATAAATAGGTGGCTGCATGTGCTCCTTCAATGAATATTAGAGGTAGCTTAGGGACCTTGTATTCTACTGAGAAGCTCTTTGGGATTTGCAGGTTTCCATGGCAACTGCCTCCAGCATGATGGCCCCCATTTGTCTAGTGGACAATGAGCAAGAGCAGCTGATGGTGAACCCAGAAGCAATAAAGGTTCTTGAGAAGATAAGTCAACCTGTGGTGGTGGTGGCCATTGTAGGAATGTGTCGTACAGGAAAATCATACTTGATGAACCGCCTTGCAGGACAGAATCATGGTGAGTGTTGACTTAAAACAGGAGCCATTTTTGTGGAACTATTGGTAACCACAAGGTTATCACCACACCTACTCTAGGGCCATCTTAAGGAAGAGTCTAACTCCTCCTAAGGGGGAGGGGAACAAAACAAAGCTTAATATTTATTTTTAAGATTTATTGTCAAATTTATAATTTTAACTCCATCACTCCACAAAATCTTTCACTTAAGTAATAAAAATAGGCATCCCAGCTCTATCTAGTGATTAGCTCTAGTAGATTTTTACATATAATTCATTCTGTTTCACTCAGCTCAGCTCTTTTAATTATTCCCATTCTTATTACTACATCATTTTTGCTAAAACTATAGTGTCACTCCAAGAAATGTACAGATACTTCAATATTCTTGTGTTTTTAAAAAAGGAATGAAGGAATGAGGGAAGGAAGGGGAAGGAAGAAAGGAAGGAAGGATAATATGAATTGCTAAAATTTATTTTCAATATTTTATAGTATACAATTTTATAAAGATGCTTCTATTTATCCATGTATTGTAGTGAACATTGGTTTATTTCCAATGTTTATCTTTTAAGAACAAGAGTGCTATACATAACCTTGTCTTTTATCCTGATACATTTTATACAAACTTCTTTTGTATAATACAGCCAAAAATGAAATTGCTAGATCACAAGGGCATTTCTGTGTTTAGTAGCCCCAGGTACCAAATAGCTACATAAACTTTGTTTCATCTTATAAAAATCCAGTAACATAAGATCTTCAAATTTTGCTTGTGTGATGACTGTTCAGTTGAACATCATAGGCCTCATTATAAATAAAGTGGAATACCTTTACTGTGTTCCCATCTGTGTTCCCTCTTTTGTTAAATGCTCGTTCAGTCTCCTTTAAAATTAGGTTGTCTCACTTACTTCTTTGATTCCTAGAGAATCTGGCAAGGTTCCTACAATCCTTCCTATTTATGAACACTCTGAAGCCACTATTTTCACTCTAATATTTTACATATCCTCTAGTTCAGTACCATTAGGGCTTAAACCTCAGTCTACTATACATTCAGCATTTATACCCATCCATGAAGGTTTCTTCTCTTCTCTTACAGGCTTCCATCTGGGCAGCACAGTAAGGTCTGAAACCAAGGGCATCTGGATGTGGTGCATGCCCCACCCCTCCAGGCCAAAGCACACCCTGGTCCTTCTGGACACCGAGGGCCTGGGCGATGCGGAAAAGGTATGCCAGAGAGTCAGGATGGAATCTGCTTTTCCCTTTACTCTCCATTTACCATTTAATTTGCCTCCTTATTCAACTCCTGTGCCTTATTACTGCAAATCCACTTAGGAATAAAGAGGCTAATTTTCTTTCCTTGAAATTACTTTAGTAAGCTTAAATAGTTTGTTATATCATTGGAAGATATATTTGTTTTTGCATTTAGGTGAATGAAACAACTTGGTACATATTTGTTGGGGAACTGAATTCTAGGGTTCTCTTCTATGAACAATAGGTACTGCATTAAAAGATAAAGGCCTAGAGCCAACATATACTTAGTGTGATTGGTACAAAGTAGCATGGATGCTCAGAAGTGGGCATCTAACCTAGTTATATCACTTAGAGAATGCTCCCTGGAGGAAATGGCCTTTCAACTGTAACCTGTGAGGCCAATAGGAATGTATTAGTGTCCTAGGGCTGATGCACTTGGGTGGCTAAATGACAGAAATGTATTATCTCACAGTTCTGGAAGCTGGAAGTCCAAGATGAAGATGTTGGCAAGATTAATTCTTCTGTGGAAGATGAGGGACAATCTTTTCAATGCTTCTTTTCTAGTTTTGAGAAGTTTTCGGGAAATTGTCACTCCATGGCCTGTGGAAGCATAACCCTGATCACTGTCTTCATCTTCAATTGATGTTCTCCCTGCAAACATATCTCTCTGTCTAAAATACCAGTCCTATTGGATTAGAACCCACCTCATAACCTCATTTTAATGAAATTACCTCTTTACAGACCCCATTTCCATAAAAAGTCATGTAAAGCCCTAGGTATTAGGACTGAAGCACATTTTTGGGGGAGCATAAGAATCAACTCAAAACAGGAAGCTACCAGTTCAGTGTGTAGGTGTAATGGGGACAAAATCAGAAGCCATGGAAATAGGTTCAGTTAAAATAATCTATTAAATAATCTTCAGAAAATCTTCATTCTAAGCCAAGAATGTTCAGAATGGTTTTAGTCCAAGCCTCTGGATTTTGAGGATGCTTTTTCTCTGATTTATATGAAAGCATGACCATGGCCCTCCAAATGCATTTTATTTTATTTTATTTTTTTGCAGTACTGAGGATTGAACTCAGGGGCATTCTACCTCTGAGCTATGCCCCCAGCCCTATTTTTTATTCTTTATTTTGAAACCTGGTCTCACTAAGTTGCGGAGTGCCTCACTAGGTAGCTGAGGCTGGCCGTGAACCCGGATTCTCCAGTCTCAGCCTCCCAAATGCTGGGATTACAAGTGTGCACCACTACACTTGACTCCAAACACATTTTATATAGGATGATTTTAGATATTTTGGTCTTTATGGTATCAAACGTAATGAATCATTTCTTGTTCTTATTTTACATTACTTTGAGTCTAACTTGAAAGTAGCAACAGCAGATATTGATTTCCACTACTACAGAAAAGAAAACAAATTTAGAAATGTGTGCTAGAATCTGTGGAAATAGATTGCTGTTTGGCACAAGTCCTGCTTCTATTTTTCTGAATAAGATATGTTTAGGGGTAGTAAAATAAAGGCTTGAAAAAATTTTTTTCCTCTAAATAGAAAAGATTTCTTTAGATGCTTTTCAGATCAAGTCTGATTGGCATAGAATCGATATGTTGCATATAGTCAAAGGAGAAATGTCATGTTGTAATCTGCTGTCATCCATAGGACTGTTTTCTAACTCTACAGTCAGATTTGGGATTTGGGTAGTATCTAATTCTGCTTAACTAGACTTTATGGCCCATTGCATGAAAGCCCAGATCTCATTTCCAGCCTTGCCTTTCAATCCCACACATCTATCAAGTGCTAAATCAAATGGAATAACTATGTAATATATTCATATGACCCATGCTTTATAATATTCTGGTGTGGCTTTGGGTCTTCCTAAGTTACTGAAGCTGGTCTCAAACTTGCAATCCTCTTGTCTTACCTCCCAAGATGCAGCAACTATGCCTGGCTTGACATGAACTTTTGAAATCTTTAATTAGACATTTTATCATTTCTTAAAATAAAGCTATTACCCATTTCCCTTCATACAGAAATATTTCATTCTATACCTGGTAGAGATGATCATAGTTGCATTTGTATTTTTATATATTTTCCCCTAAAGAGTATTAAACGAAACCTTGAGTTCACACACCTCAATGTAGTGTCTGGTATTCTTAGATGCCAGTAAGTAATTGTTGAATTAATTGAATAATTCTTGTACCCAATATATCCACTACTAATAAAATTTTGCTAGTGAAATGGTTTCTGAGTATTGTTGTTACCTAAAATATTTAGGCACCACAGTAAACATCTTATACCTGTTCACAATTTCATTGATGTTAAGGAAACTGGTGCCCTGATAAGGGTCAAGGATAATAATGAAAAGGAAGTATGCATTTAGAATATTCCTTGAAATTTTATTCTTCATCCTACTTCTCCGCTATATTTCAGCCAAAATAGTGAATGAGCAATGGAATAAACTCCTACGATGTTTTGCTGTCATGTGCTTTCTAGGGTGACCCTAAGAATGACTCATGGATCTTTGCCCTGGCTGTACTTCTGAGTAGCACCTTTGTCTATAACAGTATGGGTACCATCAACCACCAGGCCTTGGAGCAGCTACAGTATCCTTTCTGGCACTGAAATGCCATGTTTCATTGAATTTAGGAGAATGACAGCTGGGATTGTTTCTTTATTGAAACCACTTAGTTCTCATGGTTGAGGAGGAGGGTACAAAAAAAAAAAAGGAATGTTTTATAATATTGATTTGTAAATGAGATTTGGAAACTGTGATGTGTAGTGCCTCTTATTCCTTAGCTAAGATCCCAGCTATGTGACTGAACTAACAGAACTAATCAGGGTAAAATCCAATGCCAGATCAGATGAAATGGATGACTCTGATGAGTTTGTGAGTTTCTTTCCAGATTTTGTTTGGGCCATTCGGGATTTTATTCTGGAACTGAAGTTAGATGAACACCCCATCACAGAAGATGATTACCTGGAGAATGCCTTGAAGCTGACTCCAGGTATCAGAGTGTGGCCTGGGTGGTGGGAGGTTCAGTAGGGATCAACTAAGCCCTGTCATATAGCACTTGATATAAATATTGGCATGAAACTGGATTGAAGTCTAAGCTAATGGTAAATGGGTAATCATCAGAAGGTGGTTGGTTGGTGATAGTTTTTCAAGAGTTATGATCAGTTGAAAATCTCCAATGGCTGGAATTTGAGCTCATAAATGAATAAATAAATAAATAAAGACACAAACATTGAACTAAATCATTTTAGTCCAATTAATGTCATGGAAAAATTTTCCAGATTATAATACATGCTACAACATTCAAAGGCCCATACATCATTGTATTTCTTATTAAATGCTTTGTCTATTCTTAATGTAGAAAATTTGGAAGTTGAAAACACATAATCATGTACAATGAAATGACTTAATTTTCAAAGTAATTCTTTCACACAGTCTATTTCACCAGTACTTGTCTAGTTAACATGCTTCAGAGAAAGAATATTTAGGCAGTAAAGTCAAACATTGACATTTCTTTCCAGCATGTCTGTCAAACCTTTCATTTTTAATTTTTTTATAACATCACTTCCTTCATCTGACAGCCCTACTCTTAATGATTTTAATATTACAAATTTATTGGATCTACTCTAGCAAGGTGAATAACTATTGGCACTTAAGAGAAATTATCAATATTTTTATTCATTCATTTATTCTTTCTTTTAACAAACATTCTTTGAACACCTTTTGTGTGCCACCAGTTTATATGGTGAGTCTCTGTCAAATCTAATAGAAATAGACTCTGTTATGGAGGAAGTGAACAGGTCTTCACATTACATTTAAGTTTACATTGTTCTTTAGAGTTTTCCAGGAAAGAAATCTCTAAAAATATTTATGGTATATGTCTATATTTGCCTGATGTTTGTAAACTTTTTAGTACTGGCCTGGGTATCATCTATTTTTTTTCTTGACATTTTTTCTGGCCTCATCTTTTTTGTTATCAATTTGTTTGAAGCCCCAGATTTTATTTTAGACAGCTGTTCAATAAGATCAGAAAAGTACTTCTAACCCTTTTGCCTTTTTAGCAGATCATGCAATAAACATTTGTTATATAGTTAATCCATGGGAGTCTATATAAATTCTGGGGAGACCAAAGAAGTAGCTCCCATCTATGGATAGACGACCTTCCTAAACACCATGATTACTTCATTGCCTCTTATCTTTAAGCAGAAGTGAATGTTTCCTTGCCTTAGGTAGGCACAAGGTTGATTTGCAATGAGGTGTCCTGTGACTGAATTAAAGGTGATTCACATGTAAAAGAACTTCAGTGATACAAAGATTTTTGGAAATTAAAATATTTTACCTGAATGTTTTCCTTTCAACTATTAAAATTTTTTTCACCTTTTATAGGCAGGAATCCCAAAATCCAAATTTCCAACATTCCTAAGGAATGTATTAGGCATTTCTTTCCAAAACGAAAGTGTTTTACTTTTGATCGACCTACAAAAGAAAAAGATCTCTTAGTCCATATTGAGGAAGTGCCAGAAGAGCAGCTGGATTATAATTTCCAAGTGCAATCAAAAAAATTCTGTTCCTACATCTTCACCAATGCGAAGACCAAGACCCTGAGAGAAGGAATCATTGTCACTGGGAACCGTGAGTCACTTTTGCTTCAGGGTGTATCTCTTTGATATTCACTGTGGGAAATGAAGCTTTGATTATACTTTGCATGGGTCAATAATTTTTTCATCTGATTTGAATGTAGGGAAATAATGGTTCATGCCACACATATACATTCATTTTATTTCTAATTATAGGTTTTCTACATAGGGGTTTATTGCGACCTAATATATCTTTAAAAACTACTCCACTGATCATATAAACACAAATTGGGGTTAAAGAGAGAAGACCTGTGTTTGCCATACAGCTTCGAATTTTAATTTAGGACCAGGTTCCACAAATTAGGCAGTTGGTCTCATAGATGTAATTTACTTTGTTTATGTAATCTACTCTCCTTTTTTACTTTGGAAAATTGTTGACAGGTCACCCTGATTTTATAGGTGGTGATAATTTAAATTATGATGTAAGAGTTAAGAGCATTAAAGAAAACATGAATAGAAAAAATAATAATGTTACTAGAAGAAGGTAGATTTTCCAAATAAGAAAGCCATTTTATGCCAAATGGAGGCTTGATGAGTTTCAAAATGCTGATTGTTAAGTCATCTAAAAATATAAAAGGTAATTTCATATTTACCCTTAAATTTCATGGCTCCTGCAGGGCTGGGGACCCTGGTGCAGACCTACGTGAATGCCATCAATAGTGGGGCGGTGCCTTGTTTGGAGAATGCAGTGACCACTCTGGCCCAGCGTGAGAACTCAGCAGCCATGCAGAAGGCATCTGAGCATTACAGTGAGCAGATGGCTCAGCGGGTGAGGCTCCCCACAGATACGCTCCAGGAGCTGCTCAACGTGCACGCAGCCTGTGAGAGGGAGGCCCTTGCAGTCTTCATGGAGCACTCCTTCAAGGATGAAACCCGGGAGTTCCAGAACAATCTGGTGGTACTGTGTCTTAGACTTTTCATTCATTTGTCACTTATGTATCTGATTCCCACCCTTCTGGAAATGATACTTAAAGCCTGCCTTTTAAAGCCTATGATTCTTTTGCTATTTGTAGTATAAGGAGCCTGGATTCTTGAAACAGACTCCAATAGGCTGATAATTGGCTATCTACCCAAAGGACAGATAATTTTTTATTGTTCCATAGCAAAAAAAAAATACATTTAGCTGAATAAACAGATAAGCATGCATTAGCTCACAGTTTTGTGGGTCATAAGTATAGCAGAGGAAGGTAGAATGCTGTGCTCAAGTATCATGAGGCTGAAGACAAGATGTTAGCCAAATTGAGATCTGAACTGTAGGCTCTGTTGACCCTCAAAATTCAACCAAGTTGTTGGTAGAGTCCAATCAACTCTCTTTCGTCATAATTTTTAGAGGCATTCCAAGTTACACAACTGGTCAGAAGTAGTACTAAAGAAAGCCTCCCAACTCTGGGTCCACTTCCCCTATCCCACTTCACTCTGAGGCCATGAGACTGCCTCTTTGAGGAGGATACCATTTGGACTTTCCTTCTAACAGTGTCATTGTACTGTATTTCCCTACATTTCTTTGCAGGACACCATAGAGAGGAAGAAGGGAGATTACTTGTTGCAGAATGAGGAAGCATCTTTCAAATATAGCCAGACTCAGCTGGAACAACTTTCACAGCCCCTGACAGAAAGTATTTCAAAAGGAGCTTTTTCTGTTCCTGGAGGGCACAGTCTCTACTTAGAAGCAAGGAAAAAGGTTGAACAGGGCTACATGCTGGTGCCCAGGAAAGGAGTGAAGGTAAGGAATAAGGAATAGGGGGAGGAAGAGCAGAGTTAGAGAGTCTTGTTGCTCCTTAAAATCTAAGACCCCAGAACCATTTAAGAGGGGCATGTAGAACATGCAATGGCTCTGCATTTTTATCTT
>PVLC010011000.1:0-48516 GCA_004027655.1 Graphiurus murinus
GGATCCTCTGGTCTCAGCCTCCCGAATGCTGGGATTACAAGCGTGCGCCACCACGCCCGGCTCGAAATTCTTAATTTTTGAACACCAGCTCCCATGTTTTCATCTTACACTGTCCCTACAATTATGTCTCCAGTCCCCATGATGGTGCTAAAAGGGAGGCCTGCCTGGAGCGGCATGTGCAGAGGGGATCTGTGATGTCCCTGGCACCCCCACAGGAAGGGATGCTCTGATTTAGCAGCTGCCTTCTGTGGTCCTGGGCAGAGGTGAGGGTGGCAGTAGCACTTACTGTTTTCTATTCCTGATGTGGGCAAATGGCAGCTTTGGAGCAAGGCTTTGCTGGGAATTTCAGTCCTCTTGGAGACCACAGCATTTCCGGTCTAGGAGCTACCTAGTGGTGGCCCTGCTAAGCTTCTGAAGTGTTCTTGGATGGTTCAGTCAGTGCACACTCCTGCCTCCCATTTTATTTATTTATTTTTGTGGTGATGTGGATCAAAACCAGGGACTTGGAGGTTCTAGGCAAGCACTCTGTCACTGAGCTAAACCCCCAGCCTATACCCCATTTGATAATTGCTAACATATATGTAACACTTGAGAGAATACTTGGCTTAGATAGCAAGCACTTTACATATATTAACCCACTTAATCCTCACACAACATATTGCAGCAGAGAGAGGTTAAATGAATTGCCTAATGTTATTTTACACTATAAGTGAATGGGACTGGGACTCAAAACCAAGCAGCTTCTCTCCTTTTCTTATGACAATGCCAACTGCCTGTACCTCCACAAATCAAATGGTGAGGACATCACTGAATAAATTATTTTTTATCTTAAGTAAATTTGTGTGTGTGGAGGAGGGTATTGGGGATTGGATCCAGGGGTGTTCTACTTCTGAGCTGGAACCCAGCCCTTTCTTATTTTTCAGTGTCTCTTGCTAAGTTACAACACTGGTCTCAAACCTGAAAACTTCCTGTCTTAGCCTCCCAAGTACTGGGATTACAGGTGTGCACCACTGCACTCAGCTTAAGTATAAAATTTAAGATAGACTAAGGAAAGGCAATGGCTAAATACACAACTTGGTCAGAACTATTCCTTGACGAATACAAATAGAATTCAGTGAGAGCAGCAAATGGGTGGACTGATAAATGAAGATGTGTATAATCTGAAAAAGACCAAGAATATGAGCTGAACATGTAAAGGGAAGAACCAGCATAGGCATTCTTCCATGCAGGAGAATTGAGAAGAATTATGAGACTTTTGAGCCAGAGAAAGAAATATAAAGGCAGAACCACATTCAAATATCTGAGAGCAGCCTCTCATAATTTTCTCATGAATTAATAATGAATGAAATATTGTCCATCAATCTCTGTCCATTTTGAATAAGTATTGATATCAGAATTCATTTTGATCAAGTGTCCATTAGGATCAGAAGAGTGAATTTTCAGATACTTTATTAGTGTCAATTTTATTAAAAGAGATTTCTTAATAATATAGATATTGCTTGTTGATACCAATATGAGACATGAAGTGGGGTGGGTCAGATTCAGGGACAGGGTGTGGAAAAGGAGAGATGTAAAGTATAATCAGAGTGGCACATACCAGGTAACAGGTTTCAACAAAAGGAACAGTTGAAGAGTTACACAAGAGTGGAATGAAGGTCGAGATAGGGCGGTTGACATTACCTGGTAGTTTTTTTTTTTTTTTTAAGTAAGTGTGTGTTAAAACAGTCTTTTGGAAATGTCCTATGCTCTGCACAGTTCTGGGGGTGATGTGTGTGGCACCTCACCCTCTGGAGGGTCTCCTATCCTGCAGGAGCTCTGGGGAAGGACAAGCCCGAGTCAGAGGGCAAACCTGAGTCAGGGCTCCACTGCCTCCATCTCTGCTCAGCAGGAAACTCAGCTTCAGCAAGACCTCATCCAGTCAGCCTGATAGACTGTGGAGGCTGAACATATTTCTCCTTTTTCAAATCACTGCCCAAAACTGTTTGTTGGATTCCTGCACTGAACATAACTATCCATCTGTCAGCAAGACATGGAGTAGGCTCTCTTTACTCCTCTGAGAGTTCAAGACCCATTGATGTCTCAACTCTATATGAAGCTTTCTTCAAGAATGGCTGCTGGCTAGATCACATGCTGACTTTAATGACTTAGAAATATTCTGCTGGGGAGCATTTTTACATTTTAAAAATTGTACTTCCTGAAGAGTTTATGCTTTCTGCAGAACATGATCATTATTTCCCCCCTAGTCCATTGATGTATGAAACTAAAAAAGAAGAAAGAGAAAAGGTCCTGTTCTTAGAATTATATGACCTTCAGTTGTGGTAGTTTTTGGATGTCTATGAGTTTTATAAAGCTAGAGAACCACTCATGGGTCCTCAGCTTTTGTACCTACAACATGGGTATAATATTACTCCTCATATTTAAATGGAACTTAAGATGGATAGCTCAGTAATAGGATATGAAAATTTAAAAGTTCAGTGAAGAATTTTCCTTTTTAGGAGAGTACCTATATCTAAAAGAATGCCTCATGAGGTAAAATTATAGATTAATGATGAGCACTGGTAGCTAATATTTCCTGCACACTTACCAATGTTTTACACATACCACTTCATTTTAGCCTTATAACAATCTGCTAAGGTGGGCTTTGCTATTACCCATCTTTATAGATAAAGAAAACAGAAGCATAGAGCTCCTAATGTCACCCAGGATAAATGAAAGGAGATGGGATTTGAACCCAGACTGGCCAAATTCCTTAGGGGCCTGACTTCATAACTGAGATAAAGCAGCATCCTTCAAAGGCTTGAGGTCCCCCAGGACCAGCGAGCTGAGCAGTGATCCTTCTCAGACATAAGGTCTCTTTTAAAATAATATCTTTTAACTGTTTATTTTTTCTATATATCTCACTTTAGACAGTATTTATGCAATAGAGGGAAATAGAAACATGGAGAAAAGTCATGTCTAAATTTTGAAAAACCTAATTAGAAATAAAAGTTTAAGAGCTCTGGCCATGAATTTTCTAAGTTAGTCCTTTGGAGGCTGACAGTGAAACTTGCTGTCAGAGGTACCGATAGGTTAAGATGCTCTCTTAATCAGGGAAATATAAATCTAAAACTTGAAATATGAGCTGGTATGGTGGTGGGTGCCCATAATACCAGGTACTTAGGAGGCTGAAGGATTAGTAAATTTGAGGTCAGCCTGAGCAATTTAGTGAGACCTGTCCAAAATAAGAAATAAAAAAGGGCTGGGATGCCAGGCGTGGTGGCGCACGCTTGTAATCCCAGCATTCGGGAGGCTGAGACCGGAGGATCCGGGTTCGCAGCCAGCCTCAGCTGCCTAGTGAGGCACTCCACAACTTAGTGAGACTCTGTTTCAAAATAAAGAATAAAAAATAGGGCTGGGGGTATAGCTCGGAGGTAGAATGCCCCTGAGTTCAATCCCCAGTACTGCAAAAAAAAAAAAAAAAAAAAAAAAAAAAGGGCTGGGATATAGTTTAGTGGTAGAGTGCTTGCCTAGCATGCTAGAGTCACTTGGTTTAATATCTGATACAATGGGTGGAGGAAAATGGGAAGATAAATATTTTAAAACTTCAGGATTTTGCAGGCCTATGTTTAAAAAGTAAAGTAAAAAATATATTAGAATCTATCTATCTGCCTATATTTACAGTTTGTATAAAATAATTGTCTGTAATTTGTGGCTGATTACCATAGCTGGCATATCATAGGTACATTTAATAGCATTTAAAATGAACAGCGGATGAATGGGCTTCACAATGCCAATGCCACTTACCAAAATAATATATAATATCTAATAATACCTAACATTCATTATGTACAAGATTTAGTCTAAACATATAGCATGTCTTCACTCTTTTAGCCTCCAAACAACCCCAGGAAGTATGAACAATTCTTTATCATTATTTTGTACATGTAAATACAGAGGACCAGAAATATTTAGCAATTTACCCAAAGAATCAAACTCAGGCCCTGTGGCCCAGGGTATACGCTAAAAACTGTAGGAATAATCCCTCTCTCAAGAAACAAAGCTCATCAGGCCTGAACAACCGGTACTTAGTCATTCCTGGAAGAGAAGTGGTTGTGCAAGGTTCATGGATACCACTTAAACTTAGAGATGAGGCTGACTAACAAGATTGTGGCAGAGTATTATATCTTGGAAAATATATATAATATATATGTATCTTTATGTTATATACTTTATGTTATATATGTACCTGTATTCTGAGTGGGTGAATAATATACACACATTATATGATATTTCTAAAATCCGGTGACTACAAAGGAAACCAGTAGCCTTCAACAATGAAAAAGGAAGACTATTTTTCTGAAATCAGTTATGTCTGGAACCTCACTCAGTATATTAATAAAGAAGAGTTTTTCTGAGAAGTCCAAGTAGTGGGAGGTGAGGGGTGGGGTTGCAGTCATCCTGCAGGAGTGGTGGAGAGGAGGTTGTAGGGGGTATCTTCCTACATCCCTAAGTACCCACAGAACAGAGTGCCTTAAGGTCACCATACACTCCTGGGTTTTGAGGGTGCCCCACAGAGGTTTTCACACACTTTTATATAGCTTTCATTTTCTGCAGTGCAACAAAGACTTTTATCCCTTGAGAAGAGTTGTTCTGTAGGTAACAAGGGAACCACACAGCCATGTTGAGGCTACACCACTTTGCGACACCACATTTCCCTGCAGGGTCCCTGCTGCTCTGCCCTTTGTAAATTCATAGATGCTGAGTGTGTGTATGTATGTGTATATGCAGGGGTATGTGGTGTAGTACAGAAAGCATTGCCTAATATCCCCCACCAAGAGCAGCCATGCCCCAATTTATTGCCAAGTTAAAAATATTCTCTTACATGCCTACTGATGGGTGACCATGTATATTTATACTTAACCAAAGAGGCTACTCAAGGGATTCTTGAGAAGACAAAATGACTTAGAATTAAAGGCTGGCCATGCCTCTGTGATGGACCTGAGTGGATAGTAGAGTCAGAAATGGAGGCCGTTGAGGTAGATGCAGCTGGTGATGCTACAATAGCAGAAACACAGCAGCTAGTTCAGCAAATGCCAAGGTCTATGAAAGATCTGAGATTTTGCAACTCCTGCAGGGTATTAGTTAGCTAGCCATAGTTTCATGGCTGCAAATGAAAGACATGAGACTCCTGGATCAGAGACAGTGACTTTACTCTCCCCAATATAGCAGGCAGCATGAACTTTCTATTGATCCCTAGTCAGCATTTTTTGTTTCTGTGTCCAAAACACCTGACAAGAAGAATTTAGAGGAAGAAAAGTTTATTTGGCTCATGGTTTCAGAGGTTCAGTCCATAGCTGGCCAGCTCCAAGACAGAAACATCATGGCAGCAGAGTGTGGTGAAGACAAGTGCTCATGCCAGTCAGAAAGCAGAGAGAGGGGAGGGGAGGGACAAGGAACATATATAATTCCCAGTGACCTACCGCCTCCAGCCACACCCTACCTGCCTACTCTGGCTACCCAATAGTACAAATTATTAATTCATCAAATGAAATAATCCACTAACGAGGTTAGAGCCCTCATGATGCAGTCATTTCACCCCTGAACTTCTGCACTGCCAACACATGAGCTTTTCTGGGGGACATATCATAGCCAAACCCTTGCCCCCCCATGTCTCATGGTATGATATGAAAGCTCAAGTGGATTTGTAACACAGCTGAGTGACACTGTCTTATCATGAGCTACCAGCAAATCTGCCAACCTTTGTCACAGAAGGAGGCAGCTTATTCAAATGGCCAATTAACATATTTTCCCTTTGCTATGGAGGGAGATAATATCTTTATCTTCCAAAGCCATTTTCCACATAAATATTTTTGAAAAAATGATTGAGGGCAAAGTCAGCTGGTACTCCTTACAAAATGTGCAGGCATGTAAGAGAATCCTGGAAAATTATCTCTAAAAGAACCTCAGTGTTTACATCAGGTAGAGGTTAGACCCAGAAACCCTTAGGTTAGCGTGGGTCTGGGCTAAGTGCTGCAGAATGTCAACCCAGTGAGGGTCACTACATAGAGTTCTGCATGTTTGTCCTATATAAGGCAACCAGCCGAGGGGGCATGGAAGAGCAGAAATGCAAGTGGAGCTGTTTTCCAAGCACTGGCGTGGTGACTCAGCTGCTCAGGGAAAGGACATGTTCTTAGAACTGATCTCCTCAAAAAAAAGTACCCTTTTGATACCTCCCATAGAAACACTTAGAGTGCCAGGAAAGCCCTGCCTGAGGCCTTGAGAACTTTATCCAGAGGATAGACTGCTAAACTATCCAAGAAGAGCAATCCCAAAGCAAGAACTGGGCCTTGCCAGGAGAGTCTCTGGGAAAAAGGAGAAATCAGAGAGTGTCAGTTGTGAGGGAAGGGGCCCATCTTAGGTGCCTGTGCTCTCTCCCCAGGGCCTGCCAATAAAGTGGGGAAGAAGGAAAGGATTGGAGGCAGCTACAGCTGCATTCTTTGGTGATAGAGCAGGGATTTCTGGATGGAGATCAAGAATGGCTTCAAGTCTGAAAGAAGCTAATGATCAGGAAAGGAAGCCTATTTTTATGAGCTTTTTGTTATCTTCCTCTCTTTGCAGATCACTGAAGATGCTGATGCTCATTTAATAGGCAGGTCCTGTGTGGGTGTATTTGTATCTGAGCCTCAAGCCACCCCCCTTCCCTGCCAAAAGAAAACCTGAGCTATTTGTATCATCCATCCTCTTCTTGTAACCCCTGCCAAGGGTATTTGAGGAGTATAATGGAGGGTAATTGCCTCAGTTCACTGAATCCTATGAATGACTCTAATGACCCTCCTCATAAAACCGTAATGGGACAATTTAAAATAAAACATCTGTCTGAAGTTTCTGAGTAATAAAGGTGAACTTTTTTAATTAAAAAAATACCAATGTTGTCTTTGGAAACTAATTATGTCTAAGGTTACTTGGGAGATGGGGGAGAATGAGATTTGCAGTGACTCTATGTGTTCATAGTTTGTTTTACTAGTCACTTGGAGAGAAATGAAAAAGGCAACAGTCAGCTATAGCATGCTAAGAAGTAGCAAGAAGTTTGCAGAATCCCTCAAGTATCTGTAAATATTTTCTGATCTTACTGCCAAATTGGGGGTGGCAATTGAGCTGAGGAACATCATATGAAGAGAATTTGGTTAGCATTTTTTCACCTATCAAGTCATAATAAAGAATATAAATTTTGGAAGAGTAAGCTTTTTTTACTCTTTTATTTGCTGTTGCATTCTAGGCAATTGGATCAAAGCCTTGGCAAATAGTCCCCTTTCAATAGTTAGTTTATGAATGAATGAAGTGTCTGCAATTCCTTTGTGAAACTCAGGCCCATGGGGCCAAACGGAACCAGCTGTCAATTTCTTTTGAATTTTTAAACTTTTATTAAGTTTTTGTTTCTCATCTATGGATACCATTGCAAGGTCCACATTCTTTGAAATGAGGGAAAAAGAAAAAAAAAAAGGACCAAATTCTAGATCCAACTCAGTAGACAAAGCTTAATATAAATGTGTAGAAATGTTATTGCCCTGATACTATAAAGCAGTGTGTCTCAATATGTTCAAGTATAAGGATTTCTTTTTAATATCCAAGGTCTGCATATTTTTAGATAATGGCCATTGTACTTTTAGTATTCAAAAACTCCTATTTGACCAATCTATTTTCTCCATTAAAAGTTGGTTACAAGCCGGGCGTGGTGGCGCACGCTTGTAATCCCAGCATTCGGGAGGCTGAGACCGGAGGATCCAGGTTCGCGGCCAGCCTCAGCTACCTAGTGAGGCACTCCGCAACTTAGTGAGACTCAGTTTCAAAATAAAGAATAAAAAATAGGGCTGGGGGTGTAGCTCGGAGGTAGAATGCCCCTGAGTTCAATCCCCAGTACCGCATAAATAAATAAATAAATAAATTAATTAATTAATTAATTAATTAATTAATTAATTAATTAAATAAAAGTTGGTTACATATTTAAGACAAATTTGCATTTTATTAATCAGAACTGAATCTATAGGTTCTGAAATATAGTAATAAATATAGGTGAAAAAGCACTTAACCCATCTATAGCAATGCTTGCCACCTATATAGATTTATAAATTACTTTCCCCCAGGTAGATGGATCATATTGCCTTTATGTAAAAAGCTACTTTTAGTTAATTTATGTAAGTTATTTTCAAGGAATGAGGTCCTAGTAGTGATAGTTGAATACACTATGTCTATTACTATCTAAAAGTTGTTTTTGTTATTTCAGATGGAAATTTTGGAGGAGTAAATTCCTTGAGAGCAGAGAGGAGGGAAGCAAAACAAACGATTAGTTTCTGCTTACCTGTTTCTGATTTGCACGTTCCTCATCTTCCACCTCATGACTCAGGGTACAGGCACCCTGCCCATGTTTTCTATCATTGCCAGCGAGCATACAGGTGCCATTGTTTTAATCTCTTATCAAGCCTCCCTTTCAGGAATGTATATTGCTTCTTGGCCTCTGCCTACTCCCTGGAAGTCCTGGGCAAAGATCCAGGAAAAGAATGTGATCACTCAGACCGAGATCAATGGGCTGGGATTGTTTCTTCACCCCCGGTGACTCCACTGCTACTCAAGGAATGAACTGATTGGCACGAGCAGGGAAACAGCACATCCCCTTTGGACTCATTCCCTTATTTATAAGCCATAATCTCAGGGACAATAAGTTGGAGGACCTGCCAGCATCCTTGAGCCAGGATCTTGGTTGATGTCACAGTAACAGTGTTTGCCTGGCATCTGAGAGCACAAAAATGCAAATAAAGCCCGAACCAAGCTAAACATTGAATATTAATGCTATTGAAAGAGGGAGGAACAAGGTATGAAGATCTGGTTCTCCTGTCTTTTGTCAAGTTTTGGAGCCAAGAGTGATGATGGCTTCAGTCAAAAAGAGCAGTCATGGAGCCTGTGAGACAGAATTTGCTGCCAAGATAGCTGACCTCTCATATGTACCTTAGCGGGGTAACTGCTTTCTTTGGGGATGGGGCATGGGGGCATTCTTAACCAAAAGGTTAAGGCCACGGGTGACTATCAGGGGACCCACAGTAACTTCACTTGACTCATAGTACTGATTACTAGTATTTACAGGGCATCTTTTCTCCCTTTCTTCTTTACCAAGTGAACCTCAATTCTGCGCAGTCATCAGTGCACCCCTAACTGGAAATACCACATATTTAAGCCTTTAAATTTTGGCCAGTGAGATATAAGAGAAAGCTATTGGTGGGCTCTTCATGAGAGCTCTGGGAGAAGGTACCAACCCAGCCGCGCACCCACTTGCACTTGGTTTTTCTCGTTTGCTGGCTACAACGTAGATATGATGACAGCCACTATCGTAGGACAAGAGGGGACCTCAAGGTTGTAAGCCATTCCCAGAATGGTAAAGCAGGAAGAGAGCAGAAACTGGGCCCCTAAAGACATGGAGAAGCCCCACATCAGCCTGGCCCACTAGTCCTCAGACTTCAGTTTCAGGAGACAAAATTCAGTTCCATCTGGTTCAAGCCACTGTCTGTGGACCAGGAGCATTGGCATAACTGGAAGCTTGTCTCAGGCCCCTCTCCAGACTAGCTGAATGAGAACCAGCAGTTCTACAAGATCCCCCAGGTGATTTTCATGAACATTAAAGTTAGAAAAGTGCTAATATAGGTGTAGTCTCACTGTTTATAAAAGTGATAACTAACATATCCTGGAGAATAATGCATTCTATTTGCTGGTACTAAAACATGAAATGGATTGTATACTCATAGGGTAGAATAATAAAAGTTACCAGAGTCCTTCAGAATCAAAGAAAGAAAGCATTCATGTAAATTCGTTAATTAATGGTCCAGTTACTCTACGCGGCATCAGGCTAGTAGATATTCTTGCTTTAAAGTTCATAGTCTGAGGAGGGAGATATATACATACTATATATTGTATTGTATATATTGCAGTTTTTGAATGCAGTTAGAGAGATATGCCCAAGTATTTAAGAAAAAAATCACACGTCTTTGGAAGAAATGGAGGATCTAAGCTTTCCCTCCTGGTCTAGGGAAAGGGGAGCAGGCAGGTTAGAGAAAACTTCTCAGAATAGATGTCATTGGAGTAGTTACAGATTTGTATGCTTCATCTTCCAGTTTCAGAGGTTTAGAAGCCATGCTTTGAGGACCTAAGTCAGCCTGTTGGTTTCCCCCATTGATGCGTAAGTTCTAAGAGTCCACACTTAGAAAGCACAGGTGACATAACTAATGTCTTCATCTTATGCCACCTTTGGTTTCTCTGTTCATAATATAGTCTCCTTGACTCCATTTTTCAGACACTTAATGATGGATGAATTTCAAAGGACTCAGAATCGGCCAATCCACACGTGCATTTAGAATTCCTTGGTCACAAACATCCTTTCCTTAATTTTATCAACACTGGGTTCTAAAATCCAAAATTGATTGGCTACTGTTTCTCTTAATCTGCCTTCTCCAAGCAATCTAAAGCAAATCTTTTCAACAGTTCTTTAGAATAAATTGAATATTTTCTTTCTCTTTATATTTATATGTGATATTCTTCAGTGCATTGTATTATTAAAAATGAAATCACATTTTAGATGCTTGTGGTTTGGCTGACTGGCTGGGAAACTGTTTTCTGGCATTCATTATTGTTTTTTTCTTTCCATTTAAAGAACATTTACTGGATTTGGTACTTGATGACAGAAGATGCCAAGTTAAGAAATGGGAGCAAGAAAAAACTTACTGTGCATGCTGAAATCTCAGAAAGATTTCCTAATTTTTATGGATCTGATGATGTTGGGAGAAGGAACATTATTTCGAACAAACTCAACTTTTAACTTCTTTAAAAATATTTGTTTCCTGATGCTTTTCTGAAAGTCTCATGGGGTCTGGATTTCTTCTTCCTTAAAATAGTACAAAATACCCCTATTTGGCAAATAACCGGATGGAAGTGAAACAAACAGTCTCACTTGCCTCATAGTCCTGGTCTGTCCATTTCTCTAGCCAGTGCCTGGGTGCTCAGACCACTGTTTCCTATTCTTCTAAGTTAATAGCAGTGGAGGAAACATAAGGAGACGTTTGAAGGCATTGTATAGTTTACTCTCTTCTGAAGAATTCACAAGTTAGCACACACTCAATCAGTACTAACTAGAGGATATTGCTGAGCATAGCAGACTACATGAAATCTAAAAGGCCTCCCTCATACTGCAAATTCCAGCAGAAAATGAGGCAGCAGAAGCAATCCCAAGCCCTTGATTGCCTGCCTGCCACCCAAATTAGTGCACCAAGCTACACTCATTTCCCTAGTTCTTGGATGCTGCCACATTTGCATGTGTTTAACACTAGGTCTTCTATCACAGTCCTCTCCTCCTAGAATGTGTTATTTGGCTCTCACAAAAGCAAGAGGAAGTGCCCTTCCCTGCACAGAAATCCAAACACAGGGTGAAACCACAACTTGTTTTCAACAGGACTCCTGTTGTGAGGCCTCCCAACTGTCCTGTTTCTGCAAGTGAGCAGGAACTGGCGGTTGCAAGCAGTGTAAATGGCCCGTACCTCTCTTCCTGAGGATGCCTTTTATGAGGGTCTCCAGAGCAATTGGTCATCTGCTGGAGATTTGCCAACTTGGCTCACTGAGCCAGATCATGGTTTGTCAAATGTGAAATTCTGGTGTTCTAACACATGGCTTGTTTGCAAACTATGCCCTAAATAAATATAGTCATAATATGTAATAATGTAGTGCTCTGAACTAGTGCATCATTTGTACCTTTGTTTATTCAATAATCATTCATTAAGTGCCCAGTATGTGGCAGGTACTATGGTAGGTATAACAGTTACAAGACAGGAATGAGATGGTGTTGCTGAATTCGAATTTGCATCTCATCTTCCTTCACCAAACTCTAAGCTCAGTCAGTGGCTGCCTTTGCAGATGAGGTATGCTTGGGATGAAGAGGAGGCAGTGGTTGATTCCATTTGTGGTTGGCACATGCAGGACCCTTTTGTAAATTAGACAGAGGACCTTCATCCCCTGGACTATGCCATCCTTATATCAGGGCACTGATTTCCATGAGTAGAGAATGGACTAGAGGACCCCACACTAACCTCCTAGTCGGGGCATTTTCCTTTAAGGGGTGATGCTTGGACTTAGTCTTGAAAGATATAGTGGTGTTCACCTAGAGGCAGAGAAGGATGGGACATTCTAGGACAAGGGGACCACGGAGTGAAGGCAATGAGATATGACACAGCCTGGCACATTCTGGGAACTATAAATAGCTGAACTTGGTAGAGGAATGGGACATGAGAAGAAGTAGGCAGACACCTGACTGTAGATGACTCTGTATTTCAAATGAAGAAGCAAAGTCTTTATTCTGAAGGCTGTGAAGCAATATTAAGGGATTTTCCAGAGAAATCAGTAAAATGACCATAAGAATGACATGGTCCTATTATTTATTACTTTGATTTGATTTTTTTTTTTTTTTTTTTTTTTTTTTTTTAGTGTGTGTGTGCTACTGGGGATGAAACCCAGGGTTCTTCTACCTTTGGGATATGCTCCCAACCCTTTTTATTTTTTCTTTGGAAACAGGGTCTAACTAAGTTGTTCAGGCTGGCTTTAAACCTGCGGTCCTCCTGTCTCAGCCTCCCAATTACTGGGATTTTATTTGAATGTTTGTGTCTCTCCAAAATTCCTATGTTGGACTTAAATGCTAAGGTGATGATATTGAGGTGATTAGGCCATGAGGGCTCTGCCCTTGTGAATGGAGTCGGTGCTTCTATAAATCAATCTTCAGAGAGTGGCCTGCTTTCACCTCTCTGGCACATGAAGACACAGAATTTGTCTCCTTCACAAGACACAGTAACCAGGCACCATTTTCGAAGCAGAGAGGTGGGGTTAAGAACTGATAGGCTAAGTAGGAAACCACTAAAATAGTCTAGGTACTAGAAAATGAAGCCTTGAACCTTCAATAGGCAACAGGGTCAGAGAGATGAGAATAGATTTCAAAGAAGTAGAGAGTACCAGGAGACCGACTGGATTCTAGAAGACCAAGGAGATGGAGGTATCAAGGATGACTAGCTCCCAGGATTTCTGGAAGCCCAGGTGGATGCTGGTGCTCCTCACTTAAAGGGGCTGCAGGAGGAAGCTGTGATCAATGGGTGCTCTTAGAAAAGGGCGCTCCGTGCTTTCTGACTAATGATACCGTTCTAACAGCAGGGGGGTGTGGTAGATGGTGCAGAGGAGCTTATCAGTCCCAGCCTCATGTCATAGCTGACTAAAGAACCTCTACCCAGATCAATCCCAGAACTTAAGCCACCTGCTTTAACATCACAAGGAGAAAAACATTCTCCAGAAGCTCTGGTTCCATTGGCTCTGAACCCATCTACAAAAGCCAGTGTCTGTCATCAGTCACAGAGGTTGGTGGAGCCTGCCTGACATACTGCACAGCACTGGAGGGAAAGCATGTGCTTTGACACATGCCAATACCATCGACTTGCCCTGCGATACGGAAAGACTGTGTACTTTGGCACCAATAAAATACGCTACTCTTCAACTGTAAAGGGTGCACACACTCACATAGTGAAAAAGTGGCCTGCGCTAGAGTTCTTACTGATTGCTAACGAAGATGTCTCTTGCAAAAGCCATGTTAGGTATAGCTATACATATGCACATTTTATATACATTATATATAAATTTGTATGTATATATAAAATGGTTTGCATGTATATATAAATTGTTTATATGTAGATATAAGTGGTATATACATAAAATTGTTTTTGGAAGATAAATATATGTGTGTATATATGTATATACACATAAAATGTATATGTATATGTATATACACATTATATGTATGTATATATGTATACACACACAGTGTGTGTATATATATATATATAAGTTCTTAATATAGTGAGGATATTTTTTGAACTATTTATTAGGATGAATTTCCAACAGATATGAAAGTAGAAGAGATAGTGTATGTACCTATCCATGCATCCATCATCCAGTTCTAATCAAGTTGTAGTAAATCTTGTTTCTCCTATTAATACCCCCACAAATATTCTTCCTTACCTCTCAGATTATTTTATTTTATTGTGTGTGCATGTGTATGTGCATGTGCATGTGCATGTGAGTGTGCGTGTGCGTGTGCATGTGTGTGTGTGTGTCTGTGTGTTACTGGGGATTGAACTGAACCTAGGGGCATTCTACCTCTGAGCTACACTCTAATCCTATTTTATTTATTTTTCTTACTTGGAATCAGGATCTTGCTAAGTTGTTGTTTAGGTCTGGCCACAGTCCATCTCCTCCTATACTTTGTCTGCCTCCAGGAAAATAGGTGGAAAAATCAATTTGGGGAGCCTCACTAAGTGGCTGAGGCTGGCTTTGAACATGTGATCCTCCTGTCTCATCCTCCCAAATACTGAGATTACAGGCCTGCACCATCATGCCTGGCTCCAGATTATTTTAAAGCAAATTAGGTGTGTGTGTGTGTGTGTGTGTGTGTGTGTAACAAACTTATTTTGGAAAGGTAGTAAATTTAAAGTTGGGCATGATGGCACACATCTGTAATCCCAGTACATGGTAGGCTGAGACAGAAAGATCACAGATTCAAGGTCAGCCTCAGCAACTCAGCAAGACACTCAGCAACTTTGTGAGACCTTGTTTCAAAATAAAAAGATAAAAAGGGCTGGGGTATAGCTTGAATGCCCCGGGTTTTCTCCTATCACTAACATTTTACCTTAGTATTGTGCATTTATGACAATTAATGGAACAATATTGATATGTTATTGTTAACTAAGGTCTATACTTTATTCATATTTCCTCAGACTTTCCCCTAAGGTCTTTCTGTTTCACAAGTCATTTGGAGGTCTATTTTATTCTGCATTTTAAAGTGCTTGTGGAGTTAGAGATCCACGCTCCACTCCATCCTTTATGTGTAAGCTTTTCAGGTCCAAGAAGCCAGTACCAGATCAAGAGTTCATGCTAGGACTTGTCTTCTCCTTCCCTTTCTCTCTTCTTGTTTCTCTCATGCCAGAGCACACATACCCTCAGTGGCGTGGGAGCATGACACCTTTGGGGCTCGTTGGGCACTTGCAAGATTCTCTTTAGAGTGCCACTTTGAAATCAATGCCAGGACAAACTGCTAGTTTGGGACACTGTGATGCAGAGAGTTTAAACAAAATCAATATAACTTTTAAAGTGCATTCATGAGTCTACCACATTAACTAAATGAGATAGAACAAGTGGCTCCCAGGCTGTTAATTTTCACTTTGGCCGCTTACAGAGTGGGGAGCTCTGTAATGTGGAGGCTCAAGGGAGGCCCAGCAGGTGCCACTCATTTGCATTGGCCAGTTCACCTTCTGCACCAAGAGGCCACGTGGGCAGAAGCCATGCGCTCTCTGTTGGCTGCACAGGAAGTCAGTCTCTGGAGATGAATTTAAACCAGTGCTGTGTGTGGAGCCTCATTTCTCATGTGACGCCTGCCTCCATCCAACAAATCTAAGTGTGCTGGGCGGCTCCCTCAGCCAGAATGGCGTCATTGCCCACAAATAGAAGTTGTGGAGCTCAGAAAAATGCTTTAGGTCTGGCCACAGTCCAATTCCTCCTACACTTTGTCTGCCTCTAGGCAAATAGATGGAAAAATCAATTTGGGGATGCTTATTTTTACCAGTTTGTGCTAATTTAGGCATCGATTTGCCTAACTGCTATTGGATTTTTAACAAATATTTTGTGACATATCTTGTTTTTTCCCAATTTATATGCTCTTTGTACATCTGTCTTTATAAAAATGGTTTGAGGTGATTTATTGCAAAGGACATTTATTATTATCATCTAAACTTCCTCTGCTTTTCCTTAATAATGTTACACCTACACACACACACACTATCACTCAGGGTTCTCTAGAGTAAGCGAACTCACAGGATATGTATATGGTAAAGGGGGATTTATCAAATCAGATTACAAAGTAGTGGGGTCCCAAGTGGCCGCCTGCACAGAGAGCTGGAGGAACCTGCAGCTGGTTGAGCCGTCCAAGAGCTGGATTCTCAGAATCAGAGCAACCGATAATGCAGTCCCTATCTAAAAAGGAAAGGCCAGGAAATTCTCAAGAGAGACAATAGTGAAAGTACAGTTCAAAGAGCAGAAGGTTCAAGGCCAATATCCCAGGCTAGAACAAATGTGCTTTTCTCAGTAAGCACCATGGATGTGTTCACCCAGCTTTCTCCTTTTTACCCAAGTCCTGTGCCTATCAGAACCAAGCTGCCCATATTCATGGCAGGTCTTCCCCTTCAACCTGCTCTTACATAAGCCAATCATCTCACAAACACACCCAAAGTCACATTATCTTAGGTGTTTCATAATCCAGTCAAATTGACAATCCAGATTAACCATCATAAAGAGTTAAGTTAAAATGAGAATATTAGAACTGGGTGTGGTGGTGCACACTTGTAATCCCACTACTTGGGAGGCTGAGACAGGAGGATAGTAGGTTTGCAACCAACCTCAGCAACTTGTGAGGCCCTCTGAACTTACTGAGACCCTGTTTCAAAATAAAGAATAAAAAAATCAGGTTGGAGGTATAGCTCAGAGGTAGAAGACCTCTGGGTTCAACCCCCAGTGTGACAAAAAAAAAAAAAAAATAAGAGAGAGAGAGAACATTAGGGTAGACCCTAATCCAATATGACTCTTGTCCTTACAAGAAGAGAGATTAGGACATAGGCACAGAGGTAAACCCATAATGAAGACAAGAAGTCAAGGAGAGAAGCCTCAGAAGAAATCAGCTCTGCCGACACCCTGATCCTGGAATTCTAGCCTGTGGAATGGTGAGGAAATAAACTTGTTGTTTAAGCCACCCAATCTGTGATGCTTTGTTATGGTGGCCCTAAGAGACTGATAGAGACACAGAAATGTGTTTCCTAAGGGACCATCTCTGATGACATCCCTCTTCCCTCTTTGCTGGGTGATGAGATTTTCCCTTAGCTAATCAGATTCTTCCTTCCCTATCTCCTATCCCATCCCCACATCTCCCGAATTCACGTGGCTGTTGTGGGAAATCTTATGTTCATGTGTGACCTTGCTGTACCAGCCACAGTTAGGTCAATCTGGAGGCAGAGCATTTGATCCCCGCTGACTGTCTTTCTCTGGGAATTTTCCACCTGTAATTCAGAGAGCTTGACATTAGTCCTCTCTGGCAAAAGAAGCCTTCCTAACAGTCAGTGGCTGTATTTTCTCCCAGGTAGGAAATATGAATCTGTAAGAAGAGTGAACCCAGAGAAAGTTTTTACATCATCCCAGTTTCTAGTTAATTCTTTCATTCAACCAATATTTACAGAATACTAATTGTGTTTCAAATATTGGTTTGATCACTTCTGATATCTATTTGTATCCTGCTTTCCTGACAACTTGACTCTTGCTACCCTTTCATTAATTCTGCCACCAATACTCTCCCCAACATCCTCTGCCCACTCTAGAGGAAGTTGGATTTCTGTCACATACAACCAAAGTAACACACTACAATTCTCTACAATTTCCTTTCCCTGCTTAGTCACCCTGAAATGCTGGCAGCAATTTGAACAAGTCCTATTATCTCAGAATAATAAAAGCCAGGTCAAAGAGGTAATTAATTATGCTTCTATCTTAGTCTTCTCCACATGAAAAATAAGCAAGGTTCAAATATGAACTATGCTGGTTTCCTTGTTCTACTTGTAAAAGTGAATCTTTTCCTTCACTATCTGAGCTGCTCCAGTTACTGACTTCTCCCCTCCCCTATACCCAATTTGAGGGCAATGGTTCTAGAGTCTTTAACTTACAACCAAGTGGCTGTTTCGAAGAGTAAGAAGCACTTATGTGCTTAAAACCCTCTCCTAGCAGAGAAAGATTGGTAGAAATGATATTCAATTATGTACTCATGATGTAAGTATTAGAGGAATTTCCTTCACATGGTAAACCCCTCTCATTTATTTAATTTTATCATTAAATAGCGAATCAGACATTATATGTCTTATTTAATTCAGGATTTATCTGTTAGGAAAGATGCATTAAGATTTTTGTGTATCTTGCTTATGTTCTCATTTTGTTGAGTTCATATTTTTTCCCAAGACTGAGGTAAACAAAACCATTAACTATATGATGAAGCCTTCAGTTTTAAATAGGAAATAGGTACTCACTCAATCAAGGATTTTCAAGACATTTCACCAAAGTAGGTACCCACTGAATATTGTTGAGTAGATGTCTCCTTATTCTGACAAGTAACACCAAGACAACAGATCTTGCACTTAGGAAATAGAATGGTATTTTAAAATTCAGTAATGGTCATATTAATTCTGTTTTCATTGTGGAAACACATGATCCTTAGCAACTTGAGTTTGGACACCAGTACCACTATTTGGTAGGTGGAAGGCCTCTGCCAAGTATGTCAATAGACTTTAGGAGCCTCTGTTTTTTCAACCTATAGAATGGGAATTAAAATACTTACTTTGCAATATCATTAGATGGTTGTAATGTTGCATATAGGTGACTGTTGTATATAGGTGCCAATGCCTGGCACATTGTGAGCATTTAAGGAATTGTATTATTATCTAATTTGTTATATAACCAATTATCACTCATTTTTAACTGCCCTGTCTGTGTACCTGTCTGTATACCCTGTCTCTCATTTGTCTTTTACAATTTTCTTCTTTTAATCACTTGATATATCCAATTGCTGTATTCTGGGTGACACAAAATGGCTTTGGTGGCATTTTAGTTTTTACTTTTATAAAGGTGAAAAAAGAATATAATTCTACAGTAAATTGTGCACTTATTCATAAGAAATAACCAGTGTAAATAAGCATATACTATAAAAGCATGAAGATTTCCAAAAAAATTATAATCTGCCAATGCCTTTTAGCCAAAGATCAGTAAGAACAAATCTATCATGTTATTACTTATTCTTGAGGAAGGAAACCACACATCATGAGAAGTCATGGGTAGTCCTCCAGGAAAGAGTGAACTGGGAAGGAGTTACAGGCTTTGGGCTTGCAGTAGGTGATTTGGGGAAAACAGGGCTTTCATCTGGATTGGATGCTTTCAGGAAGAGAGGCTACTTCTATGATTGGGTATCTAAATAAGTCTTCTCTAGAAAGAAGGAAGAATAATGGTATAATTGATAAAGAAGCAAAAGTCTCATATTAGCAAGAAGAGTGAGATGTTTGGTCATTTTTGTGGCTTGGACAAGGTTCATGTTTTTGTCTGTGATTAGACCTAATACAGAGTGATCTTGCTTATGTCATGATCCATCATGGTCAACAGGGTGACCTTGGCTAATGCTGATATTCTGAGAAATTGATTACAGTGAACACACTGGCCCATCTGTAAGTGCCAGGCTAGTTCCCAAAAATAGCGAGACCTAGACAAAAGTGTCAGGCCAGTATCCAGATGTCAGGCTGCTTTTCTCATTCTTATGTATTGAGTTAGTATGCTCTGCAATAGAATTTAAGTGTGGATGGCAGGCACCACTCTATTTTATGAGAATGGAATGTAATACAGGGATTTAGGTGCTTACAAAATTCTTGGAAGGCCTGAAATAATGGCTCTGGTCTTAGAATCCAGGAAAACTCCAGGGGAGCTGCTGACTACTTCATTCCCCACTTTCCTGATTATGACACTCACCACTGAAATTGTTGGCTCCAGGAACACATTAGCTAATTTGCTCTGCAGAGATCAGGACACCGCTGCTACAATTCTTAGCTTTGAAGTCACATCACAACTGCTGGGTCCATGCCAGCTCCTCTGAGCCCTTCCTCTTGGTTCTTGTCACACTAGTGACCAGAGCCCTGGGAGATCAGCCACTTTTGTCACAGAATAATCCCTTATTACCATGGCCACTGTCTTAGTCCATTTTCTGTCACCATAATAGAGTACCTAAGACAAGAAAAAATATTTGCTTTCAGTCCTGGAGGCTGGGAAGTCCACAATCAATCTGCTGGGACTTGGCAAGGGGGTTCTTGCTGTGTCATCTCACGATAGAAGGCAGAAGGGCAAGAGAGCATGAAAAGAAGGGAGGCAGAGAAGACAAGAGAGAGGAGAAGGGGAGAAAAGAAGTGACTGGAACTCACTCATTTATCTGGAACCCACTCCCATGAAAACTAACTCACTTACATGTATGACATAACTGACTCACTCCCATGATAAAGGCATTAATACATTCACGGGGGCTCTGCCAATTAAAGGCCCCACCTCTCAACACTATTGCATTGAGTATTTTTTCTTTAAAAAAGTGTGTGTGTGTGTGTGTGTGTGTGTGTGTGTTACTGGGTATTAAACCCAGGGGTATTCTATCACTGAGCTATACTCTAAACCCTATTTTATTTTTTATTTTGAAACAGGGTCTCACTAAGTTGCTAAGGGCCTTGCTAACTTGCTGAAGCTGACCTCGAACCTGTGCTCCTCCTCTCTCAGCCTCCCAAATACTGGGATTATAGGCGTGCACCACCACACCTAACTTGATGATTAAGTTTTTGATACATGGACTTAGAGAAACACATTCAAACCATAGTGTTCATCTTTGTCAACAGAAGCAACACAAGTCGCAGCAGCCCATTCACTGTATCAATTGCAATTTCTAGATCTCACATCATCAGTCTGATTGCCTGATCCTACATTGTAACTGAAACCCTAGCTGAAGGAGGTTTGGGAACCATGGTGTTTAGTTTCTCTGGCTTCTGTAGTGGAAAGGCATACTAGTATGAGGAGGTTGGAGTGACTTTGATTTCCAAGCCAGCTCATTCATCACAAACCCTTCCCAGAAGTCAAAAGAATCCAAACCTGATTCATTCACTACTTTGCTATGTGAAGTTAGAAAAGTATTATCTGGGCCTGCCTCCATGATCAAGATATTCTTTCTGATACTAGAATTCTATAACTTTATTAATTTTGTTGATATTTTCCTTAATATATTCATTTTGGAAATCATTTTTCATATTTTTACATATGAATTTTCTTCTCATTAATAATCAAAATAAGAATAGGAAGCTTCCAAGATGGCCCCAGTGACTTGTATCTCCCTATGTGTCAATCTTCCACAGGCAATAGGGCTGACATGTTTAAACAATAGGATACTGTGAAAATGACAGTGAATGACATCCAAGCCTACTAATGAAAAGTTGCAGTTTCTATCTTTACCCTCTCTTGGATCACTTACTCTAGGTGGAGCTAGCTGTGATGTCTTGAGGACACTCATGCAGCATGATGGGAAGGTCCATGTGGTGAGAACTGTGCCTCCTGTCAGTAGTCAGCAGCACCTTGCTAGCCACATGAATGAGCCACCCAGGAAGTGAACATTAAAGCCACAGTCAGGCCTGTGTTAGATTTACTTTACTATAACAAAATACCTGAGATAATTGACTTAGAAGGAAGAAAGGTTTATTTGACTCATAGTTTGGAGGTTGTGGTCTGTGGTCAGTTGGCCTGTAATTTTTGGGCAGCACCTTATGGCAAGAGTGTGGGGCAGAGTAAGATGGTCACCTCATAGCATCCAGGAAACAAAGAGAGAGGAAGAGGAGGGGCTACATCCCCTACTAGGGTGCACCTCAAATGACCAGGCTTCCTCTGCTAGATCCCACATCCTAAGGGTTCCACTGCCTCCTGATAGTGGACTGGGACTGGGAACCAAGTCTTCAACACATGAGCCTTTGGGGGACATTCCAGGTCCAAGCTATAGCAAGCTTTCAGAAGTCTATACCCCTGGCTGATATCTGAAATGTAACCTCATGTAAAACTTAGAGCCAGAATTACCCATCTAAGCCATTTTTGAATTCCTGACCCACAAAAACTGTGTGATATTATAAATATTTAGTTCCATCTCAGGTCACTAAGTTCTAGGGTAAACTGTTATGCAGCAATAGAAAACTAAAAACTCTCTGATTAATACGCAAAATAGTGTAAGAATTGCTGAATTTCCTTCTCTTTCTCCTCTTCTCCTCCTGTTTCTTCTTCTTCTTCTTCTTCTTCTTCTTCTTCTTCTTCTTCTTCTTCTTCTTCTTCTTCCCAGCCCATTTTAAGTTTTTGTTTTGAAACAGGATTTCACTAGGTTGCTGACAGTCTCACTACTTGCTGAAGCTGTCCTTGAACATGCGATCCTACTGTCTCAGTTTCCAAGCACTGGTATTACAGGCATGCACCAACACGGCCAGCTTGAATTTATTTCTTGATCTCCAACTTTAAATTTCTTATTCTTTTCATAAAGCTGGCAATCTTTGAGATTGTATCTTTAGACATATCAAAAGTCATTAAGAAGTGTGTCAATCAGAATTAAAGCTAAGTAATTATTTTCTGAGATTTAAACAATTGTGGTAATGGGCAGACAGGAAAAGTCTTATTATTCATACACTAAATAGCAAATATTTTCTCAGACAAAATTCCAGGCATTTGAAACTTATCACAAGGCTAACATGTTCTTTGAAATAAAAGCATAAGAGTTGAAATGTCTCTCTCACAGACATACCAATCAACTCTGCAAAATGACTTTATTGTAGTAAAGGAACTATGTTGCCTATAGTACAACAAACATTCCCATATGCTAATGAAGATTAAAAACTACCTGCTAATGAGTTACTTTGGGTTTTAGTCTAAAAGGTAAAAAAAAAAAAATCAATCTAATTTCTTGCATTTTTATAGTGGCTTAAAGTTGTACTTAAGAATGAATGTGCCAACAAAAACACATGATGTATTTTATTTTCACTAAGATTAATTTTTATTAAGGTTTTTTTTTTTCCTGAATCCTGCACTCAAGTCTGGTGAGAACATAATTGCTGGCTTAGAGCAGCAATTTTCTACTTATTGTGAAAAATAAGAGTGTATGAGTTTTGGAGAATATATTAAGTAGAAGTCTGAATTGTAAGTGCTACAAAACTTATATGAAGCAGCTTGAGCAAAAAGAATTTACTGGGCAGCTTCCTGGAATTCAAGTCATAGCCAAGTTCAGCTAGAGATGTTTCCTACACTGATGCAGCCAGGGCTGGAAAAACCACCAGCTCACTGTCTCCAGGTCTCGTCTCTGCTTCTCTGGGTGCCAGCTTCATCTTGTGGCAGACTGGCTTGCTTTTGTTGTGGAAAACACAGTCGTTGGCAGTTCTTGAGTTTTATATTTTTTAGTTTTATCTTTAGTCACTGGAGAGTTGCTTTCTGGTTTTTGATGCTAATTTCCAATGAACTCTAGCCAGGGATTGGGGTCACATTCACGTGCCTGCTCCTGTGGTAGCTGGGAAGGGAGGGAGATTTCCCAGAAAAATGGTGGGCTGGGAAGACAAAACAGTATGCCCTGCATATTAGGTTCCTAGGAGTTGTCTGAACAAGATACCACACGCTGGCTCAAGCATCAAGAATACTTTACCTCACAGTTCTGCAAGCTAGAAGTCCAAGGTCAAGGTGTCAGCAGAGTTGGCTCCTTCTGCAGGCTGATAGAGTCTGTTTTAGGCTTTTCTCCTAGCTTGGTGGCTTGCTGGCAATTTCTAGCTTTTCTTGGCTTGTAGAAGCATCACCCTAATTTCTTTCTTTCTTTCTTTTTCTTTTTTTTTTTTTTTTGCAGTACTGGGGATTGAACTCAGGGGCATTCTACCTCCAAGCTATACCCCCAGCCCTATTTTTTATTCTTTATTTTGAAACAGGGTCTCACTAAGTTGCGGAGTGCCTCACTAGGTAGCTGAGGCTGGCCGAGAACCGGGATCCTCCAGTCTCAGCCTCCCGAATGCTGGGATTACAAGCGTGCGCCACATGCCTGGCTGCATCACCCTAATTTCTACCTTCATCTTTACCCCCTGTTTTCTTGTGTGTCTGTGTCCACATTTCCCCCCTTGTATTAAGGGCACCAGTCATTCTGAATGGGGGGGTCCTCCCTGCTCCGGTATGACCTCATCTTAGCGGAATTCAACCACCCTACTCCCTAATGAGACCACTTTTTGGAGTACTAGGACTTCAATATGTAAGTTTGGGCAGGGGGACTCTATTTAACCCATGACTTTTTGCACAGGACAGTGCTTCATGCACAGGGCCCAGAGACCAAAGAATGGAAGTAAGAAGCAAAGAAAAGGAGTTGCGAGCCTAAATTATAAATTTCACCAGATTTCATTTTCCAATCTTCCAAGAAATAAACATAAGCAACAAACCCAAATTCAGAGAAGGAAATGGAGAATATTATTGTTGTTGTTGAAATGGATGGATGTAAGATAACCATTATATGCATAGGAATATAGACTAATATGGAATGTCTCTAGCTCTAGTGACTGAGTACAGACAGCATCCTTCATGGACTGTCCAATTTTTCTTCAGTCTTCCCTTCGACGTAGCCCTCTAGCTGGTGATCTTCATTTGCCTGGGGTTGGGAAGTGGTGGGTATTAGTGGCAACCAGCAGATCAAAGAACCCAATTTTTTGTGCCCTACAGTGAACCTGAAAGAGAGAAGGTGTGAACCTGATCAAAGGGGAGATATGGGAAGTGGAGAGGGTTTGGAGACAGGAAGAAAGTTGGGAACAGAGCTTAGCTTTCCCTCCTCCCTCCCCAGGGTGTAGAGAAGAGAGCGACAGTGTCTTTCCTGGGCCCCTGACAGCTAAAGCCCTGCAGATGTCTCCTGCTGCCCTGAACATTTGGAAGGAAGCAGAGGTACAAAAAATGGCTTCAGGGGCCAAGATGGCAGAGGAGACCTCCAATATTCCTGGGGCCCCCAGCTCCTTGCACCACCCATACCAAGAATAGAGAGGGGAGTCTCCACTGCCACAGTCAGCAGGTAGATGGGAACTGGCCAGGATGTCATAGGGCCTTCTGTGAACCCAAGTTCATCTCAAGGCAGTGGAGAGGCAGCAACTTTCACTGACCAAGTGTTTAATCAAAAGAGACTAATGAGATGTTCAACTGAACTAAATTTGGTACCTGAAATTACCATAAATTTACAGAAGTAAACTTTTTACTTCCTGTTCTATCTCTTTTCTTCCCCTTCCTGCCTGATCTCTTATACTACTCTACTGGTTTCATTCCTAATTTTTTATGGGGTCCTTTTTCCTTTTTGTTTTCTCTCAAGATTCCACAAATGAGAGAAAACATGTGGCCCCTGATTTTCTGAGTCTTGCTGATCACATTTAGAATGATGTTCATCAGTTCCATTCATTTTTTTGTAAATGACATACTTTTGTTTTTTTATGGCTGAATAAAACTCCATTGTGTGTATATACCACATTTTCTTTATCCATTCATCTGTTGTCAAACACCTAGCTTGATCATATAATTTAGCTATTGTGAATTGTGCTGCAATAAATATAGGTATGCATATATCATTATAGAATTCTAACTTTAATCCTTTGGGAAAGATACCAAGGAGTGGTATAGCTGGGTCATATAGTGATTCTCTTCCAATTTTTTTGAGAAACTTCCATCCAGATCTCCATAGTGGTTGTACTAAATTACAATCTCACCCAAAATGTACAAACATTCCTTTTCCCCTACATGCTCATAAGCATTTACTATTGTTTATGTTCCTGATGATTGCATTCTAAATGGAGTGAGGTTGAACCTCACTATCACTATCACGTACAGGGAGGAGGAGGGGAGGGAAAGGGGAGGTGTGGGGGAAGGAAACACACCAAGCAGAATTATATGCTAATACGAATTTATCACTGTGAATCTTGCTATCATGTACAATTATAGTGCACCAATGAAAAATTATAAAAATTTTTAAAATTCCATTGTCTATTAAAGTGGGAAATCAGAATCAGAGATCGGACTGATTATAAAATCTAGCAAAAAAGTTGAATGTGGAACAGTGAAATCTTCTCATTCTGACTAGTACTACTTTCATTTATTTAGTCATGGAATAGGCCAAGCACACATTTAATTTGTACAGCAAATCAGAGGACTATACTATCACTGCTCCCATTTTTGCAGATAAGAAACTGAGGCCTAGGAAGTTGAGAAACTAACTCAAAACCAAGTCTGAGTGAATTTAGATGGTATGTAAATACCATCTCAGAAAGCTGTTATAAAACAAAAAATGAAACAAGTCAGTACTATAATAAAGCCTGTTTGCTATATACTGTGGAAAATATTTTGCTTAGGTCAGGCTCTTGCTGGTAGAAAGAGATGGGTTATTTCAGGTTGTGTTTTTCCTTTTAAGAGAGTATGATTTATTAATTTTGCTTTTAAAGAGTTCCAAGGCCAGGGTACACCAAAACAAACTGATAAAAGTTCTTCCTTTGAGTGTTCATGGGATTGGGGCCTCCATGGAGTACTCCATTGTCTGCACAGAGAACAAAGGCCAGACTAAGGATTCCTTTGCTTAGAAGGAAAAGGAGAAATTCACTGTCTTTTCTGACGACTGAGATACATCACTTTTCAAAACATGTTTGTGTGATTTCTATAAGATCTTAACTTAATTTTTATTTTAATCTGCAGATACCTCTCTGAAGAGGGAATTGCCACATACACTAGGAGAATTCATACTGTTTTCCTGAGACTCTAAAAGCAAAGTGAATTGTCACATTATAAGATTTATGAAAAAAAAATCCATACTGTTTTTTATTAAAGTCTCTTCTAAGTTCACAAGCATGATTGACTCCTTTGTTTGATAATTTGTGCTAATGGATTCAAGTTGTATCTCATTTTATAACATATTCTTTTAGAAAAATTACTTGACCCGGGGTGTCCAAATGCATATTTACTGAGATGACAGGCTGGAAATCCTCTCAAGAGTTCCATTCATAAAGCCACGAGAGGAATGAAGGCGACATTTCAAACCCCTTAATGATCTCAGATGATGTGATAAGGAAAATAATATACTAACTGCCAAAGCCAAATCATACATCGGGATGAAGTCAGTTACATACACAATAGATTCCTTTCTCTTGAAAGCCACAGTCTGGACACATTTCAGTAACTTTCTTCTTTGGGCGCAAGCAGTGAACCACAAAGAAACCATGAGGTCTGCAGTTCTGCATCAGGGCTCTTTAAAAATGCTGACTGGCTGCCATGGAAGGTGGCCTGGGGTACTGAGCAAAGTGAAAAATGCAAGTTGCACAACAATGTGTGCAGTGTGGAACCAATCACAAGGGGAAACAGATCGGGTGTGATCTATGTGTCATGACATGATACAATGCTACACTATGCTATGCTATGTTACATAGAAGGACAATTCTGAAAAGACCCAACCAAAGTAGTTAACAGCTGTTCCCCTGGGAAGAATAAATTGGGGATGATGGTATCTTATGCATATTATATTTATAAAGATTTTATGTTGAATGTATTAGGAATATTAAAATAAAGAAGAAAACAAATTTAAAAGGACAAAAATAGGAAGTTGCCACGTTATCAAAATAGAAGGAAGAGGTACTGGGTTTGTCCAGTGGTAAGGGACCCCAGCACGCCTTCCTAGATCACCTTCAGAAACTGGTTGACTGTTCTGTATCTGAAGACTCTCACCTGATAGCTGATCATTCCTACCATACAGTGAGCTGCCAGGAGCTCAGGGCATGCTGCAGGGGTACAGCTGAGACTTTTAGGGATCCCCACCATATCTCTGTTATCTTTCTGACCTCATAATAACACACATACGAAACACTACGGTGGTTACAGTTAGAATACAGATCATAACATATCAGTAGATATTTAGGTTCACTAAAACTGGGACAATCCACAGATAAAAAGATGTTTGGTTTGAAAAAAAATACTATTTAAAAAAATAATATATTTTACTATTAGTATTCTAAAAAAAAGAATACTATTTAAAAGAAGAATATTATTTTACTATTTAAACTACATGCTTTCAGTTAAACACACACACACACATTCATGAGGAAAAAGGAGAATCTACTTTGGGACTACTCTAAGCCTGCCCTTAGTTGTCTTTTCATTCTTGATATTCCTCCTTCCTCCAGCAATAGACTTTCTCTACTGAATATGGTATTTTTAGTGACCCACATTGTGAAATGTAGCATAATATACACAAACTTTGTGAAGTAATTACCACAGTCAAGTTAATTAATACATTCATCACCTCACACTAAATAAATAAATCGCCATTAATTAAAAAAATCAATGTTAATGGGTTGATTCCAACATGGAATCAAAAGATGAGCATTTTCCATAAACAATTTCAAAGGTATTAAACAGAGCATTCAATTTATTATTTTATATAGAAAAAAAGATTTTGAAAACTTTGGCAAAATGTCAGGGAGAAGCTATAAACAGATCTATGTATAAGCAAGTATGTACCAGCTGTGAGATCTGACTCAGAATGTGTTGCTGTTTCTGTCTGATTTCTGAAACATGACAGGCCCACAAGACAAACCTCCTTTCTAAACTATAACAGAGAAAACTAGATTCTACAGGTGTGGCCTTGTTCCCATGCCTCTGTCCCTTACAAGTGCCGCCGATGATCATCCCCACCCAAAGGTCTTCACACATCCTCTTCCTTCTGTTTGGAATGCTCTTTCCTAAGACCCATACGTGCCCATGTTTCATCTTTCAGGTATGTGACAGATAGAATAATCGCCCTAAGGATGTCTACATCTAATCCTTGGGGCCTCTACATGTGTTACCTAACTCTGCATAAGGAACTTTCCAGGTGCGATTTGATTATGGATCTGGAGATGGCAAGATTATCCAGATGGAGACGACATAATCACAAGGATCCTTCATTTGGGAGGAGACAGCAGAATGTTAGAAGCAGACAGAGATTTGAAGATGCTTCTCTGCTGGTTTTGAAGTTGGGAAAGAGGATGAAGAGTTAAGGGAGGTATGCAGCCTCTAATATCTAGAAAAGGCAAGGACATGGCTTCTCCCTACAGCCTTCAAAAGAAATGTGACCTCTAATAACTTGATTCTAGCCCAGTGTGACCTCTCTTGGACATTTGATCTTTAGAACTATGAGATAATACTATGAGTATGGTAGCCAGTGGCATTTTCCCCTGTTATTTGTTACAGCAGCAGTAAGAAACTAATGCAAGGTCTTAACTCGATTGTCACCTCTTAGAACTTCTTCATACCCTAGCTAAATGGTCTTCAGTCACTCTTTATCATGTGATTTTATTTTATCCTCTTCATAGTATTTATCAGTTCTGGGAGCAATTTTATATAATAAGTGCATTTTAATAAGTTTCTATTATAATAAGAACTCCTTAGAGACAGCAGGAACTCTGTCTTGCTCACTATTATAGGCACAGCAGCTACAATAATGTTGGTTACATAGTAGGTCCTAATGAAAATGGTAATCCTCCTTCCTTTACAGTCATTCTTCTTCTTTCTTCTTCTCCCTCCTCCCCGAGAATATACCTGTAGGGAGGTAAAAATAATGTTCAATTAAAAAAATTATTGCAAACTAAACCATTTGGAGCCATTTCTAAGTGTGGGGGAGTCTCGATCTCCTCTCCTCCCCCACTTGCTTTTCTTCCTAAGAATGAGTCAAATCAAACAAGTTATTCCAGAATAGCATCCAATTGTTCAAGCAAGCAAGAAGGCTGAAATTCCAAGATTCGGATCTCTGGTAAACATCTAGAGAAATATGACTTGGGCCCGAGCTTGATGTATTTCCTGATATGATGCTCTCACTCATTTGTGACTTCTCGGAAGCCCTCTGTGCACACACACTGCAGAGGAGAGTGGACGGGGTGGAGGCATCGTCCAATGCCCATGTTTGGTGCACAGGGTTCTGCCTGGTACCTTCTTTGGCTGCGTAGACTTGTCCAACCTCGTCCTTACATACTCTTCTCAATGCAGGTTGCATTCCAGGATTTCTGGAATCCTTGCTGCTCTTTTGAAATGTTGCACTGTCATGCTTTGTGTCTTCCTTATGCTCCTTCTGGTCCCAGAGGTCTGTATCTTGCTTCTCCTCGGGTAAGCTCAAAGTCTTACTTCAGAGAGCAGTTCTCCTCTTCTGTTCCCCAACATGTTTCTCTGGGTGACCTGTATTTCCTAAAAGCTGTAATTGAGGCATGTCTTCATGGTTACCTGTTTGAAGGCAGGCATGCTATCTTTTGTACTTTTTAATCCCTAGTGCCTCACACAGGGAAGTCATGTTCATTTGCTGGAAGAAGGAATCTCTGATCTGTGTTAGACTAAACCAACATCATGCTTTATTCTTTTAGTTTCTGAATCTCAGGATAGTGGCCAGAGTGGCACTGAACATATGTTTAATACCTAGACTTAAATAAAGTGGCATGGGTGATGGAAACTACTTGCTCTGCCCTAGTGATATTTTTAACCTACACACCTCTTTCTTTCTTTCTTCCTTTCTTTCTTTCCTTCTTTTTTCTTTTTTCTTTCATTTTTTGTGGGATTGAAGAGTCATTTTACCTCTGAACCACACCCCTAGACCTATTTTATTTTTTATTTTGAAATAGGTCTTGAGCTGGGCATGGTGGCACACACTTGTAATCCCAGCATTTGGGGGACTGAGACTGGAGGATCCGGGTTCGCGGCCAGCCTCAGCTACCTAGTGAGGCACTCTGCAACTTAGTGAGATCCTGTTTCAAAATAAAGAATAAAAAATAGGGCTGGGGGTATAGCTCAGAGGTATGCCCCTGAGTTCAATCCCCAGTACCGAAAAAAAAAAAAACTTCACTAAGTTACTGAAAGTCTCTCTAAGTTGCTGAGGCTGTCCTCAAACCTACAATCCTCCTGTCTCAGCCTCACCAGTAATGGGATTACAGGTGTGCACCACCATACTTGACTAACAATAACTTTCCATAGAAAGAATTAGCCAGGCTGTAGGGAGGTAACTAAGGAAATAAATATCTGACCTCACTCTCCTCCACCTCACTCTCCTCAGTGCTCCTTATAAGCTGAACCAACCAGAAATAAGAAAGTGAGGGAGTGCATTGATGTGCTCCTTGGAGGAATACCTCTGAATAACAGGGAGAAGGATGCAGAGTGGATTTGGCTTGGTGTATAAAAAATATCCAGCACACATTGGTAGATCTATTTTCTCACTTTTTCTTTTGTGTTAATCAGTGTTTATTATACAGAATAATGGATTTCATTGTGGCATATTTGTACATGCACATAACATATTTTGATCATTTCCACTTTCCCATTACCTACCTTAACTCTCTAGCCCTCACTTCCCTGGTCCCCTTCCTCTTCACTAGTAATCTTCTATACTCATACTTTCCTCTTCTCCTCCCACCCCCTAGATTCCACATATGAGAGAAAACATGCAGTAGTTGTCATTGTAAGTCTGGACTCTTTCATTTAACATGATGATCTCTAATTATATCCATTTTTCTGCCTCATCTTAAAAATAAGGAAATTAAATAAAATGGTCTCTCTTATTCTTTTGGTTGTACTATTCAGAGTGGATTTTCTGCATTAACTTTATTTTCTCAAGCTCTTCATGTCACTTGCTCTCAAGCATTTATAGAGTGTTGGGTATTACAGACCAACATTCCTAACTCAGCATCATAGTTGATGACAGGAAGATGAAAAGAGCAATGGATCATACTACAGAGTCCTCCACATATGTGAATGATTGATTTTATAGCAAGAGTAACATAGCAGAGCTACAGCAGAAAGGTGATCTTTTGATTAAATCACACTACGTCAATTGTGTACTTATATGAAAAAAATAAACCTTAATTTGTACCTTATACTGACTATTCACCTAAATGGAAAACAACCCCTTATCACAAATAAAGCTATTAAAAACTATAGAATATTCTCATGGTGTTGCTATAGAGCAAAAGAGTGATTAAGACTTGAACAAGCACTTCATAAAAGAAGCAAACCCAAATGGCCAATAAACAATCAAGGGTCCAGCTTATTGATTATTACCTAGATGACTACCATTACAAAGAATTTCAGTAACAAGTGTTGGTGACAATGTGGAGCAACCAGAACTCTCATATACTGCTACTCAGTGTGAAAATTGGTATAGTCATTTTCTGAAACTGTTTACTACTATCTACTAAAGCTGATCATATTCAAAGACTATGACCCAGAAGAACTAGGTATGGCCATGAACTGCATAACAATGTTACATATACATGTACATATACATATACACATACATATACACATATATATACTCTGTGGTCCCGTGTGATTATAATGGAGCTGAAAAATTACTGTTATCTAGTGATGTTGTAGATGTCATTACATCATAGTGTAAGACATTACTTATGTGTTTGTGGTAATGCTGATGTAAACAAACCTAATGTGCTGCCTGTCATATATATATATATATATATATATATATATATATATATATATATATATAAAATGCTAATATATATGACTATAATATATATAGCTATAATATTTCTAATAAAAAACTATATTACTGGCTTATGTATTTTTCATTCAATACTTTTTGTAATTATTTTAAAATATACTCCTTTACTTAAAAAATAAGTATGCCTTGTTATGCCAGCTGCGGCCTCTTACAACTCATATTTAATATGTCTTGATTGCATCAAGAGGTCACATCCAGTGATTGGCCTCTATCATCCAGATCTATATAGGTGCACTCTATGATGTTCACATAATGAAATCACCTAATGATACTTTCCTCAGAACATATCCTCATCATTAAGCAACTCATGTGTGTCTATCCACAAGATAGACATGCATATGTTCACTAAAAGACACACACAGGAGGTAAACTGGAAACAGCTGAAGTGGAAATCAATAGTAGTAATGCATACAAGACTTACAGTATATTTAGATAAGGAAATACTAATATAGAGCAATAGAAATGAATAAATTATTGGCACATGCAAAGTGAGGCTGAATCTCATGAAGCGTGGACATAAAAGTAAATACCAAATGAATACTTTCACAAAGACTAAAAAAAGGCAAAGCAATAATCAGTGTGGTGTTGGAAATAAGGGTTATGCTTACCTTTTAGGAGTTGTAGTAACTGGGGTGGGGGCAAGAGGGCTACTCTGGGACTGTTGTTTCTTGATTTGGGTCATGGTTCTTTGGGTATGGTCACTTGGTGAAAGCACTTTGAGCTCTGCCCTGATTTGTGCCTGTTCCTGCAAATAGAAACTTAGCATTGTCATGTATATACTTTCCTTTCTTTTTGTTTTTTTAACAGAAGCAAGGTAGCCCACCCACTAGCCCTTCTCTATTCAATACTAACGTGAAGATCAGGTTAAGGGCATGTCTGTATTGCCATGAAGGAATTCATAGCCATGGACATTTTCAAACAGGGTTTCTATTAACAGGTGTTCGAAAACAAAAAGGTTTCCCAAGTCATTTGCCAAACTAAATTTGATTGCCGAGCCCTGGATATTGTGTCCAGAATCATATGTAATGAGATCATTTTCTTTTGCTCACATTTCTGTCTGATAAGGAAATAAATCTAATTGACAGAACAAAGAATTGCCTCAGACAAAAATATGTTGGAAGAAAAGGCAGTATTATTCTCAATTCCAAGTGCCTAAGAGAAAAATGAGATGAGGTTTAAAAGAAAGAGTTCTCAGTCTTGAGAAAGTTTCAGTTTTTACATACTTTTTCAGCAATTGGTGCATTCACTAAGTAAATTCCAACTACTTCCTTAACAATATGTTAGATGGTTTTCTGGAAGACACATTGAAATAGAGTAATAATAAAAATAGCAATGATTACCAAAATACTCTGAACAATAGCCATGTTGAGGACAAGATGGGCTGGAAGTGGCTTTAACATAAAATCTACACCAAACAGAGTTATTACAACTGAACACCACCTGTCTTAACTCACATTCCTAGTGGCCAAGGCAAAAGAGAAATTTAATAAAGTGCTTAGATCTCATTTAAAAAGAAAAAAAGGAAGGAAGTGTTCTAGTTCTAGTGTAACATGAGAGAACTATTCCTAGGATATCAAGAGAAAGTGATTCCAGCTACTTGGGAGGCTGAAGCAGAGGGTTTCAAGTTTGAGGCCAGCCTGGGCAACTTAGTGAAACCCTATCTCAAAGTAAAAAATGAAAGGACTGGAGTGTAGCTCAGTGGCAGAGTGCTTACCTAGTCCTGCTTAGGTTCAATCTTTGTAAAACACACACACACACACACACACACACACACACACACACACACACACACACAAGAAAAAAAGAAAAAGAAAAGAAAGTAATCAGGATTACTGATTTTAGTAATCAAGCAATCATGAAGGCACACCTTAATGTGTGAGTTCCTGACTATTCGACCAGGCTCCAAAGCAATTGTGCAGTATCCAAGGGGAAGTGATGGATTTGTGTAACCTGGGTTTCTTTGGACATACCACTCTGAGGCAAAATTAGAGCAACCAGAAGATAGTCTGTCTCTGCCCTCAGGGAACACTGCAGAATCCTACCAGCTGTTCTTCGGCATCCCCAGGGGAGGGCACACATGTCCTCTCCTGTATGGCCCTTTCAGTTCCCTTGTAGCCCCTGTACCCAGCTTCCCTCCTGCTCTGGCTGTCTGTGGTGATGCTTATGTTGGGACCACAGAACACTTCCACCAAGCTGAGAAGGCTGTCCTTCAAAGCCACAAAACGTATCCCCTGCTGCTGCCGCAGTTGGCCCCAACCTTCCTCTCGCTCATGTCCACCGAATGCTATGCCTCCTTCCTTTTCTTCTTCTGCCTGATTGGGCTAGGGTAGCTCCAGCACAAATACAACCCTTTCTGGGTTCCAACCCATTCCAATCCCAACTCCAACCAGAAGAGACCATAATACCCTAGTGAGCTGACAGCAGACAGCTGACATCTGGGGTACCAATAGTCATGTTCTCACTTCTCTATAGTCTCCCCTCCTTTAGGACCCAGCCACTGGGAGCTAGACCAGAAAAATGTGTGGTTTCTCACTTTTCCTTTCTGCATGGGCCTGTTACCTTAAGCCACACTCGTGTGCCAGGCTTTATTCCCTTAGAATAAAGTCATTCCCAGGAAGGAGGTCTATCTTCCAGGGCTATCCAGACACATGAATCCAGGGAGAATATGGCTTGAATCTGAGCAGAGACTCCAGCCATATCAGCATGTTCCTAATATTATTCCTCCTGCTTTTTATGTTTGCTGTTTGGATCTTATCTGAAACTAGGCTGTCCCAGCAAGCGCACATTTCCCTTCAGGCTCTGCATCAACCCCCAGCGGCACCTCTACTCAAACAGCAATAGTCATAGTTGCTTAATGCAGATTTCACACTGGGCACTTTGAGGTTTATTTCTGCTTTTCACAATCACTCTGCAAGAGAAATGCTGCTTTCTGAATCTTAAATATGAAGAGGAAGAGGTCAAGTAGAGAGGCTAAGCAACTTGCCCAGGTTAGAAATAAATTTCCATGGCATCGGAAGAAAAGACACATATTCGAAAGTGGCTCAGCAAAGCAAGTTTACTTTTTACAAAAAGGAATCCTGCCACCAGTAAAGTTAGGTAGCCAAGAACAACATGACAGAAAACGGCTGGGTATTTTATTTTCAGCGCTGGGCTCCTGTGCTGTGCTCCTATTGGTGGGAGGGTAGCCTCACAATCTTTTATACCATTGGCTGAAGGGGAGTGGCTGGCACTCACAATTTCCAGGAAATGCTATCTTTACAAAAATACAAACACACAATGGCGGTTCTACAAAATGGAGCCTAAGTCAAGCTATTTCTTTGTTAGAAAAGATATAATTATATTCTAATACCCAAGGCCACCGTGAGTGAGCAATCCGATTAAGACACTAACCCCGACTGGGTAGACTCAAGCTTCAGCTTGTCTTGATGAAACAGTTCAGCATTACACAGGCCTTGGAACTAGAACCTTCCTAAGAATAACTCTCTTAAGACACATTCAAATATTTTCATTTTCTTCTCTGAGGATTTAAGAGATAGATATGAACTCCCAATCACACAGTTTCTTGAGTCCTAACATATAGTCTGCTTCCAGCCTTCTTGTCTTTGGACACCAATGTCATGGCTCCATCATTTTGGAACCTAGGGCAGCCTTTATCTCTAGGACATTGGGAATGTATCCCAGTGGTTGATCAGTTCACATTCCTTCCATTCCTATGGCTCATTCTTGTAGAAAACCCTGAGCGTGTGCAGGAAGAGGACCATGCCTCTGTTGTGCTTTCATATGTTATGTTGGAGTCCCCGTCAAAGCCTTTTTGCCTAGACTGATGCTTCTTGCTATCTCTCATCCTTTGCCCACAGCTCCATTTAGGGATTCCTGTGCAGCTGACTCTCACACCTGCTCCAGGGTGGAACCTGTGACCATTTTCCCATCATGAGACTGATTAGCTCAGCTTAGCCACTAGGGTCACTCCAGAGCCACACAGAGTCCGACAGCATGTCCCAGGAGTTCTGGGGGAAAGTCATTTCCTTTTCTTTCTTTTTTTATCTTTTTTTTTCCTGGATCTGAAGAAGGAAGCATGTAGCTCTAGGAGCTAGTCATGTGGGGACTCTGAGGGGAGCTAGCCTTAGAATTCAGCTATTATTCTATAAGGCAAATAGAGAAATTTAATATAATCCCAAAGACTGAGCCACTGGGAGTGAGTCTGTCTGATGCAACCCTCCTTGAATGCTGCCAGTCATGTGAGCTAATAGATCCCCTTCCTTGTTTGGGCTTGATTGAAACTGATTTTTTGCTGTTTGCATTGACTGAGAATAAAATCGACTGGATTGAGAACAAAGAAAATTACATTTATTTGGGTGCAATTAGGATTGCAATCCAGGAAACACAGATTCAAGCAGTCTTAAAGGAGTATGCAAAGTTTTACAAAACAGCACTTTATAGCTCTACAGCACAAGGTGGATGGAAATTGTATTAGTTGCTTCTTGGGTATCGAAATTGGTGCTGGCAGAAGTTGAGCTGTTTTGTAAGAAGGGGATTGGATGGGTGGGGTCTCACTCTGTGGGTAGTCTGGGGGAAAGGATCTGTTGTATGGAAGGTCAGCAGAGGCTAACACACAATGTTACAGGAAACTGAGGCTTCACTCAGACCAAGGATCATCTTGCAGTTGTGCCTGAGATCAGATTGGCCTCCCATTCACATTAAGTGTTCTGAGTCTATGCTACTCCTTTTCTTTTTCTTTTTTTGGCATTTTCCATATATTCATCTTAAATATACATTGTGCAATAATGATCAAATTTTAATTTTATGTCCCCCTAGATCATGAGCTTTTTGATCCCTGAGAGAAAATGGTCAAATTAAATGGACAAAGAAATGAAGAAAGAGTGACCAGTTGTTCACGTGTGTTGCGTTTATGTTTAGTTGCATTTAACTAGCTATTCATTTCTCTTCCTTATTTATAGACATGGAACCTAGCTAAAGAGCTCAGCTAAAGACTCCTTGAGGAGTCTCTAATACCAATATCCTCGGCCAGGAGCAATTCTCTTCTTGGTCGTAAGGAGCCAAGCTCTACCAAAACTTACTAAATCTGCAAAGCAAGGAATAGCCTGAAGAGAATCCTACAGGTAAATCTGTATTTATTATTAAACTATTGAAAAAAAAAAGAAGAAACTTTGACTTATCCATCTATAAATCAGGGTCATGACAATGAAGCACTTGGGAAATGGATGCATACAGGAGCCCCTTTGGCTCCCAGCTCAGAGGGTCTCCACTAGTGAAATCACAGGATAAGGTGGGGAAGGCAGTTTAAATAGATGAGGGCCAGAGCCAGGCATGGTAGCACACTCCTATAATCCCAGTACTTGGGAGTCTGAGACAGGAGAATCGCAGGTTCAACCTCAGCAACTTAGTAAGGCCCTATTTAAAAATAAAATTATAATAACAATAAAATAAAATAGAGTTGGGTTGTAGCCGAGAGGTAGAATGCCTCTAGGTTTGATCCCCAGTACTCAGAAAAAAAAAGATGAGGGTCTTTTATTGTTTACAATATAGCTCTCATGAACCGTAGATGTTTTTATACACTTTACATGTACTTGCACATATGCGCTCATCCAAGGCAACATTTTCCCTCAATGTTTAAGAGTCTCAAAATAAAAAAAGTGAAGCTGTCATTGAAGCCCCAGGAGAAAAAGGGCATGCATGGGGACAGATTTCTTGCCATTTCCCCTGGTTTTGCTTCTCCTGGCCTTTGCCTCAACCCACTCCCCCATACTACCCCCCCCCCACACACACACAGTGCCGGCTTTGCTGTGTGGGAACCTCAATCAGGAGGTCAGTCAGGAGGAAATGCTCCGGCCTTGGCCTCTTGCCTTCACAGCCTCAAAGGCCTTGGTGGTGAGCACTGTGGAGGAAGTGTTGCACACATAACTGTGAGTTAGCAAATAGCAAAGAAGGTCTTTCAGAGAGCAGTAAGGAGGCCAGGATGGGTGGCAGGAAGTGTTGCCCCAAGAGCTAGGTTCCAGGCCTGATTCTGACACTATTTTTGACTCTTGGCAAGTCCTCAGGCTTCTCTGGGACCTCAGTTTCTTCAATAGCAACACAGGCAGGTTCTAAATCACGAGTTAAATCATAATGGTTGCCACTACCTTGACACATCCCATTGATGACAAGAAGGAGAATTTATCTAGCTCCTCTGAGGTTTGTCATGCTGACACTAAACTCTCCTAGGCAGACAGTTTCCTGAATCCCTCTCTGCTCCACAGACTTGCTATGGCCTCCCCCTTACACTGAGAGTGTCTCGTGTCTAAAAGGATCAAGACTCCTCTCATGTTGTCCCATTCAGGAATAGATAAAAGGAGCATTCACTCATACCCCAAAACCATGGGGATCATACTTGAATGACCACCTGATCTGACAGGGTGCCACAAAGGATCATGCAGTCATAAATGAATACTGTCAATCATTCTCTTAATGCATCAACCCATATATTCATTCATTTCTAATCACTTAACAAATATTTATGTTGAATTCATTTACTCACCCAACAAATATTACACTGCCCAGATCTGGGGACATAAAGGTAAGTAGGGTGTGGATGTAGCTTTCTTGTTGTTTAGTTTAGTGGAAGATATAGATAATAAAACAGCCCCCCAAATGCTATCATTATATTGCTTTCAGATAGAGAAGGTATAGAGTACTATGAGCATGCATAAGAAGGGCACCTGGTCCCTAGACTTTCCAATGGAAGAGATAGATAAGAATGAGCAGCAGGAGTCAGCAGGGGAAAAAGAGGTGGGGTTGGGTCTACAGAGAGTGGTCTGGGCAAAGAGCAGCCTGGGTAACAGCCTGAAGGTGAGAGAGGTCATTGTTCATTGCAACAGGGATTGCATGAGGACAGGGGTGTGGAAGGGGGTAGCTGGAATAAAGTGGTGGTAACAGTGTAGCTCTGTGGATTCTTGAGCAAGAGAATATTATTGCAAAAATACTTTAGTATAAAAAAAACTAGCTTGTTTTCTGTATTCAGCATGTATTGGAAGTGACAGAGACCAGCAGTAGGGAGAGGAGTAAGAGAGTATTGATAATAAAAAGACAAAGATCACTGTTCAAGAAAACAGAGAATGAAGAACTGGTGGACACTGACATCTTTCAGATCAGTCCCTACTGTCCTGGGAAAGCCTGGAGGAGAACCCTGTGTAGTAATCAACTAGCCGTGGAATTGCCATCTGTTGGGTAAAGTTTGCTCTATATTCATCATAGTGGTTTTCAAACTGTGTCCAAATATCCCTCGGGTTTCCCAGAGGCACTTCAGGGAACCCATTCAACCAGAATGTTTCTATGTTGATCTATTTTGGACAAATGATATGAAAATCACTAGTCTACTTTTTCACAATACACACGTTCTGTCCAAAGCCCAGCAGACTTAGGAATTATTAAATTTGGGTTTGTGTGTGTGTCCAGACCACCCCTCTCTTGCTGAAGTGTATGAGCAGCACTCTCACCCAAGCCCCTACGATCATGTGGATCTCTCTTTTCTGTTTGTTCTGTCTCTTACCTCTTACCTTATTCCAGAAGTAGCTCAATAGTAGTAACAAAAGATGCTTCCTCAGCATCCCTCCTCATTTTAATTCTCTTAGAGCTTTCTTCTGGAGGGTAGAACAGTATAGGCTAATCTATTATTTTTATCATATCAATAGACAGAAATAATTTAGCACAATACAATATCCATTCATAATAAAAACCTTTAGCAAACCAATAGCATCTACATGAATTCTACAGCTAGTAACACCTTTCCTGGTATGAAACTAGAAGTTTTCTCATCGAGATCAGAAAAAAAAGCAAGGACACATTTGCTACCAGAAACACTGCAGTTCCTTTACTGGAGATTTGTCTCTATATTTTTCTTTGACTTTGACATTGACACATTCTTAAAGATTTTCAGCTGAAAGAGGTAGGTATAATTTCCATTTACAGGTCATTAGTCAGAACAAATCATATGACTATATCTAATATCAGGAGGATAGCAAAGCTTTGTCCTACCAATGTCTAAAGGGAAGAGATTTAGAAGTGAAAAGCACCAGTGCCTACTACATCAATCTTTGCTCAAAATTTGTTTCTAATCTAAAAAATGAGTTGCCATATTGAGCAATTTGAGAAAACTGACCTTGGCATTTGGGGGTTCCTAGATTTTAAGAAAAAAATACTGGAATATTTCCCTAAGCAACAAATACATATATGAAGTATTTCCAAAGCAAAAATGCTAGAGTAATTCAAGAATGAGCAGCTTCGGGGGAGGGGAGATGGAAGTCAGATCACTACTCCAATGAGGAATGCTCCCTCATTCTGACTTGTCCAATGGCCACACACTCATTACTCATCTGGGTTATGTTCCTACCATCTCTGCGTATTTCCTTTTCAAGTGGGTTTCAGTACTATGTCAAGATGACCAAATGTCATCAACAGCAATAATAAAATATGAAAACTGACTGATGAGATTTTTGTCCAGTCAAACCCCTTGATGAGAACTTGAAAACAAAAGCAGGCTTTTCTTTTTGACTAGAATAGTCATTTTTCAAAGGAAATAACTTCAGTTCTGCACCTTGTGGGAGGAAGGGGAAAGGCAGGAGGGAAGTAGGGGATGTTTGGGCTCAGTGCCCGGCTCACAGAATCATTCCATAAAAGCTCTGTTAATAGATGCTTTCATTCACCCCACAAACACAAGCCCAGGGCTCTAGGAGAAGTATTTTATTTGCCTTGAGCTGTCTCTTGCCAATGCCAACAGTCACCACACAAATGACTTCCGGCAGTTATTGCTGGTTTGCATATTTCCCAAGCTCCCCAAGTGCAGCATAAAGAACATGAGAGGCCCTTATGAATAAGTTCAATCTGTATATAATTCACCTAATTTAATTTTTATCTTGTGAATAAATTTTCCCCTTAAGCAAAATAATATCACGAAAAATTTGTCAAATGACTTGAACAAGTTCAGAAATACCATGCCTCCTAGGATTTCTTAAAACAGTAAACTATCCCAGTAACACATTCTTTGTGAACTCCTGCAGGCTCCTTGTGATTGCAGCTCTCACCCAGGTGCTTTCAATTCACCTGAACGACCCACTTGGGAATCTCAGTGAGAAACAGGCCTTTTTTATTTTCTTGAAGAATTTTACTAAATTAATTAAGGAAATGCTAGCAGTTGAAACCGCTTTAGCAGCTTGCCCCAGAAAAAGTTGTTCATTTCTCCCTGATGTAGCCTGCAAGAGGTCACCAGCTGGGCAGTCTTCTCTCCAAGGGAATCCAAAGCTTCTGACTGCTTCCACCTCATGGTTCTGTGATCTTTCTGAGTAATAAACCCAATATGAGGGTTAATGCAGGATTAAGTGAAGACTTCAGTAGAGACAATGAAGATAATTTCAAACTGACAGGAGGGGAGAAGGAGGAGGGAGGAGGGGCAGAGAGATAGAGACAGAGTCAGAGAGAACAAAATTAGGGATACAAAGAAGTATACTGTATATGACACATTCAAGCTAGGTGTACTTGGAAGGCTTCTAGATAGAAACCATGCCTTCTCTTGAGGGGTATGGCTGACTCACGTCACTGACACAAGGAAGAAGCTGGGAAATACTCTGAGCTCACTCATCTCCTCTAGGGTCTCACATTGTAGAAGCAGAACAAGTCTCCAGAAGGCAAGAGAGTTCACTGATGCCATACATACAGGTTGGCCTTTGGGACACAAAACAGGGGAGAAGAATACAGTGGATCTTCTGAGGCAAACAAAAGGTAGTGGTGCCAGACTCACCAGGCATTTTTTTCAGGTGAGAATAGCACAGTCTGACCTGTGCTTTAGCGCTTAATTTCCTGTCAGTGGAAACAAGATATTGGAGGTAGGAAGGCCTGTAGGAGGTGAGGCTCAGGACAGCGGGGCGAAGGTTAAGACTTGAAACAAGGGCTAAGTGAGTTCTGGAATCTGTGAATGGCTGGATATGAAAGGCCAGAGGAGAATTGAATGGAATTCTGAGATCATAGCTTTGAAAAGAAAACGAGGAGTTCGTTTGGGGACATGTTCAGTATAAATTGTTTTGGTGCATCCATATGGAGATGTTCTGAGTCAGCCCGGCCTCGGGGGAATTGATTTTGTCATCTGGCTCTGCTCCTTTCTGGAAAGCTCTTGGAAATGCATGGATATTTTGCCTTGGTCCAAAGCAAAAGCTCAGCCTACGGTAATCATTTTCTCCTTAAACAAATTCTGGAAAGCAAAAGACAGAATTCATTCCATTTTTAAAAGTATTTATTTCATGCCTTGTTGTACTGGTTTTCATAAGACTCGAGATGAAGATGAGTACAAGGCAATGTTTGCTACCTGAATTAAATTGAGTTCGAAAGCACATTTTGGAGGATTTTTCAAAAGGATGGAAAGTAATCAGAGTTTATGAAGTTTAGCACTTACCTCAAATGCATATTTTAAGACATAAATCATCTCTCTAACCTCATTGTTTAAAAACATGAAAATTCGTACAACAGCTCACCAAGCTCAGATTCTTGCCTGCCTAATATTGGCCCATAGTAAAGCCCACTTTGATAGAACAAATCCAATGCTCAAATTTATCCTCAACTGAATATTGAAAATAGCTTTTAGGAAACATGAAATGTAACTCTAAATTGAGCCCGAGTCAAGAAACCTGCAATTAATTCCATATGAAAACCATTAATCTATGTGTAGTCCCACAACTCCTTTCATCATTTTTCTATTTTTACACTAAGCTACTCATAATAATTATCCTTCTAAAGGTATTTGGTTAGTTTTAGGCCAAACTATTTTAAATAAAATTATGAACCTTTTTGTATTTTCTTGTTTACATATTGAAACACAGGTAGTTATTCTTGCATTAAAGTAACTATTATATATATGTATATTTATACATATGTATATATACATATATATATCAGAAGATCAGAAAAACACTTCAAAAATAAAAAAAAATTAAAATTGCAAATGAGATTCAGGATATATTAGGCATGTGGTATTTAACCACACATGTGACATCTCACAAGTCCAGCTGGTACCATAAACATTTACTCAGATAATATTTGCAGTAGGTGAGTCACATTTCAAGAAATGTTGACTTTTTAAGGATTGTCAGTAAAGGAGAAAAATGTCTGATTCATAAAAAAAAAAGAAGTCTCTCTGAAAATAAAGAAATATGGATTATTTTTGGCTTTAGTTACTGCCACCTTGATTATCTATTCTAAACAACATAGGCCCAAATGTGCTGCAGTAACAGACTCAATCCTCAGTAGTTTACAGCAACAAAGCTTATTTCTCACTCAGGCTGTGTGTCCATCATGCGTCAGCAGGAGACTCCATTCGCCATAGGCTCTTGGGAGCCCAGGTGATTGGATCTCGACTAACTGCAGCATGGTGGGCACAGTGACATTGAGAGAGCAACATGGTGAATAATCACTGGTGTGAAAAGTTATTATATGAAACTTCATTTCTGTCACATCCCACCAAAGTGGAGTTGAGGGGTCATGGGAAAGAAAGAGAAACATTCAGGTCATGGATGTCTGCTCCAGGAAGAATCTCATAGAACCAATGAAATGAAACAATCTGCCTGATTTTTAAGATTATCTTTACTTAGCAACTGATGACAAAACCACTCACTATGACCTTAAGACTAACTTTATGTAACAACCAACATCACTTGCCAATCAGATTTTTTGCCAGCTGCCAGAAGCTCCAGAAGTGCCAATGGACTTTCTCCCCAAATAACTTGTGTAGATTTCTCTGTCCTAATAAAACTCTCAATCTTCCTTTTGTTCTCCAGACAGAGGCCACCTTAGCAAATGCACATGCTCCAGATTGCTATTCCATTCTTTGTTTATTCCCCAATAAAAGTTCCTTTACTGGAAATTTGTCTCTATGTTTTTGTTTGACTTCAACATTTCCAACCTCTTTAAAGACTTCCACCCAGAATGTGATACAAACAACTTTCATTGACATGTCATTGGCCAGAGCAAATCATGTGACTATGTCTAATGTCAGGAAGACAGAGAAGAGCTATCCAACTAATGTCTAGAAGGAGGAGGTTTAGAAATATTGATGAAAAACACCAGTGCTTATGACACTAACCTTCGTTTAAAATTTGTTTTTAATTTTGAAAGTGAATTGCCATAATGAGCAATTTGAGAGCACTGACCTTGGTATTTGGGGGTTCCTGCATTTCAAGAACAAAAACAATACTAGGATCAACATGCATTTGGTCATCTTGACATAGATTGACCTGTCCTGAAATCTGCCTGAAAAGGAAATTTGCAGAGATGGTAGGAACATAGCCAATATGAAAAATGAGTGTGTGTCCATTGGACAAGTCAGAATGAGGGAGGATTCCTCTATGGAGTGGTGATCTGACTTCTGTCCCCCCGCTCCCCCCAACAAACTGCTCATTCTTGAATCACTCTAGCATTTTTGCTTTTGGGAACGCCTCATATATTTGTTGCTTAGGGAAATACTTCCTGCCAAATGGTTTTAATTAAAAAAAAAAAAAAGATTCCTCTTTTCTTGGTATCATCTGTATTCAGTTGAGAGAAATAGTTTGGGAGGACATTAATGTAAACCATTCTAGTTTTCTTATTTTCCAGTTCATTACTTTTTGTTTTGGATCAGTTGTCTTTTATCTCTTCATTTTTACATTTTTCCCCCTTAAGTGACTCATAATGTTGATGCTTTGGATTTTTTAAGAATGTAATAGTTTGGCATTAAACATATCACCCCAAATTGAATCCAACCACATACTGATTTTCTTGTCACTCTAATTTCATATTTGCTTAAGTGTTTTCTGAAGCCAGGTGGGGTACAACTGAAGTGTTTTCTTTTTATTTATTTTTTAACAAAGGTCATTTCCATGACGGAATAACTTCTTCTGAATTTTGAACAACCAAGAAATTCCTTTAAAATTTTTTTGTAGTAAGGAAACATCAGAACTTGGGATGAACTTAAACCTGAGTTTTCTTTTGAGGACACATAGGATGAATACTCCACTTGACAGAGAGAAAAGAGCTGACTTGAGGATAGAGTCTAAGACAGATTTTTATAGAAGGGTCCTACCCATTAGTGGGCTATAAAATTGCTATTTGCTGACTTTGTAGAGATTTGCTGGAAGTGAGAAGGAAGAAAACAGGGAAATAGTTAAATCCCACTCTTATAAAACTTCTCTGCTCCTTGTTCTAAAGACAAATTACTTGAAAAGTTGATATTCTTTTCTTCCAATCACATGGAGTCTGAATAAAAGTCCCTGGGCCAACCACCCATAGTTTGAGTTCTATAAAGCAAAGTCTCAATTTTTAAAATTAATAAACCACTTTTGAGCAGTTTACAGGTCACAGTTTACAGGTTATACTCTTCCTGGTGTGTGTGTGTGTGTGTGTGTGTGTGTGTGTGTGTGTGTGTGTGTATGCGTATGTGTGTTACTGGAGATTGAATCCAGGGGCATTATAACTCTGAGCTATACCTCAAGCCCTATTTTATTTTTTATTTTGAAACAGGGTCTCACTAAGTTGTGGAGGGCTAAGGCTGGCCATGAACCTGTGATCCTACTGTCTCAGCCTCCTAAGTACTGGGATTAAAAGTATGTGCTACCATGCCCAGCCTTCCTGGACTTTTTAACTTAACTTTCAGATTTCTCCACACCTAGTCTACAGCAATTTGTCAGTTACAGTTCAGGTTTCCCTACTCAGCACTGATTCTCATGGAAGTTTCTGCCACAGTTAAGCCGAGATCCTCTGTCTCTATTGTTTGTCTCTTTAATTCTGGGGTGGAGGGTGGAGGGAGGCAGTAGTTTGTCCTGTAACCTTACTTCATTGACTGATCTGTGTTGTTGACCTTTCAGTTTGTCCAGCTTTTTATTTGTCAATAAGGTGGAGTGTTAACTCCTTATATTATGCTGAGCTGGAGATTTGAAACCCCTTTCATTGGTTAAACTTTCAAATACTGAATGAATATTCTATAAAAAAATTTGTTATAATTCAGCTATAGAGGTATTTAAACACACTAGTTTTTGTTTGTTTGTTTTTTAACTGGGGATTTAACCCAGGGGTATTCTACTTCTGAGCACTCCCAATCCTATTTTATTTTTTTGTTTTGAAACAGGGTTTCACTAGGTTGCTGAGTCTCACTACTTGTTGAATCTGTCCTTGAACTCCCAGATCACACTAGATTTTTGTTTTTAATCTGTAACCAAGCTTTCCCCAGGTCAAGGTGAGTATTTTCTCTCTTCCACTTTGTGATGGTGTCTGTTATGGGTCTTTGTCTGGGAATGGCAAGAGTTAAAGGTCTTAGGGTGAATTTTGAAACTGGTAAGGCCCCTCCTTCTCCTCAATCATCCCACCTTATAGAATCTGTAATTGCTCAGCTGGGGCTGGGTTTCAGTTCCTCCCGCTTCAGAAATACAAGGCCAGGCTTCTGCCACAACTGATTGTCACATGAACTGCAGGACTCAGTGTAGGAAGAGCTTGTGATTCCAGCTGTCATCTGCTACCATAGGGCTTCCTGCAGAGGGCCTAGGGCCATTGCTCAGAACTGGATGTGCTGTTAACATAGAAGTGGATGGATTCATTAAGGTCAAGAGGATGAATTCCTTATTCTCAACCATTTCCCCCACTTTTTCTGTAATTCAATCAATAGCTACTGCCTTCTCTCTGTTGTTATTGTAAGCAGTGAGAGTTTTTTAAAATGTCTTTTATAGAGGACAAAGCTTTTTGTTTCCCACTGTTTTTTGAAATTGTTTTTCAAGGCTGTCCCTTACAAAGCTAAGTTCTGGAATTCTGCATCTTGACTACCATGATTTCCCTTCACCCTGCTCCTCTGCTGCAGTGCACATGTCGTGCACATACAAGAATAGGGTGGATACCCAGGATATGGTGGAAACAGAGCACCATAAAAGGAGCTGAGAGTTGCAGAATGGTGGAAGCTCAAATTTGGTTCAAAACAAACTTCATCTCTTCCATTTCTAGTTTGCTTAGACTGAGTCCTAACTGATTATTCTAGAAAACCTCTGAACATCAGGAATACAGTGGAAGGAAGGAGTAGGAATTGATCTCTCATTTCTCCCCTTCCTTCCCTCTGAGAATTCAGGTCTTCTCTGTGGACCCCCATCTACCTCCCTACTCTGGAACTATCTCCCTGGCAGGGGTTCTGTAAACCCCACTTACTTGAACAAAGAAGCTAGATCAGGTTCCAACTGAGTCAGCCAGGTCAGCATAAGACGCTCTAGTCCAGGTGTGGAAGATGGCATTTAGACCACAGCTGGAGGTTTTATAATTCTAGAAAATGCCAGAGGAAGAGACTACAATAGCAGCTAAGGGAAGGTCATGGGAATAACAACCCTACTTGACATTTCTGTGGGGCTTCCCCCCACCCTCCCACCAACCAATGGAACAAAACAGGGACATGTATTTCCTGTTTGAGAAGTTCAGTGACCTTCTCAAGGACACATGACTTGGAAGAAAATGGTGGGGCTTTCTGATGCCCATTTTAGTGGTGTGTGTGTGTGTGTGTGTGTGTGTGTGTGTGTGTGTTTAATGACCTGCTGACAACCTCTTCCTATTTAAACTGCTATACTTACTTTTCCAGCTTTGATCAGTTTAAATTTTTATAAGGAAAAATAAGAATATATTTGTAATCTCAAAGTAAAGAAGTATTTCTTCAATAAGTCATGAAATAAGCAACTGTGAAGGAAATGAATACTTGCAGTGGTTGTTTTTGTTGTTGTCATATATAAATTCCTAAATTTTAATGGAGTCAAAGTGAAAATTCTAGCCACTGACTGGAAAAAGGATAACTGATCTTCATATAATTATTAAAGGAAAGGTACTGAGCACATAAAAATAACTCTTACAAATCAATAGGATAAAAAGCTAAGCCGGCACACGCTTAGGCACACGCTAAGCTAAGGCGCACGCTTGTAATCCCAGCATTCGGGAGGCTGAGACCGGAGGATCCGGGTTTTCAGCCAGCCTCAGCTACCTAGTGAGGCACTCTGCAACTTAGTGAGACCCGGTTTCAAAATAAAGAATAAAAAATAGGGCTGGGGGTGTAGCTCAGAGGTAGAATGCCTCTGCAAAAAAAAAAAAAAAAAAAAAAAAAAAAAAAAAAAAAAAAAAAAAAAAAAAAAAAAAAAAAAAAAAAAAAAAAAAAAAAAAAAAAAAAAAAAAAAAAAAAAAAAAAAAAAAAAAAAAAAAAAAAAAAAAAAAAAAAAAAAAAAAAAAAAAAAAAAAAAAAAAAAAAAAAA